>VWZV01011713.1:0-71145 GCA_013397155.1 Irena cyanogastra
GGTCAGCCTTGACAGGGCATCACCAACACCAACACAGAGTTTACTGCACCTAGTGCACCCCAACAACCTTTATTTGCATACCAACCTAAGAAAATTGAAGATTACAAAATTGCAAATGGAAGAGAAGCCTTGACAATGTGAAATGTTTTCCCGAGCAGTAGTTTTAAGCCTTTGTCTTAAATGCATAAACAATGAGATGGCCATCATCCAGATTAAAAATAAGATCATATCTGCAGGGTTTTCCTGGCAGATCATACATTTTATGTACTACTCCCCAGCCTCAGAAAACAAAAGAATCAAGAATACTGTCACTGAAAAAATACTCTTCAGTTAGGGCTTTATTGTGTATTCAGAAGTTGTGCTATATTTAAGTATTTCTCCTCCTAAGCAGTAGGAAGAAAGGGGAAGTTATCACTCTGGAACAGAAATTTTATGGGATGTGATGCACTAAATCTAATTGAGCATCAACTAAACTCAACTGAACATCAGTTGTGCAGAAGGTACTCTTCAGTACTTTAAAGCTTTTAGTAAGGTTGGGTGAAAGAGTAATTAAAAGATGGAGAGGAAAAGGAAAAGTAAAATTTTGTGGGATCAAGGACTGTAACTATCTAAGGATTTGGAGACAGGGATTCAGCCTTGTTTCTTGTGCATCAGAGTGAACAAGACTGGCAGAATTCTTTGAGTATTTTCATCTTCATCTATTTCTTCTTATATTTAATTTGTCATGGGAGAAACTGGTAGAGGTTGAAATGATAGTACCTTGGTTTCTCTTCGATGTTCTTACCAAACCTGGGCATAGGAATCAAGTGAAACTTTGTTGACTAAATTAAGAGAAACAATTGATTCCCTCAAGGATGGAGAGGCCTTACAGAGAGATTGTCATAAATTAGAATACTGGGCAGCCACTGGCACTATGAAATTCAACAAGTACAAATGGCAGATTTGGCACCTCGGGTGATGGAATCCTGGATGTGCATCCAGACCAGCTGGCTTGGGGCACTGTCCACCTGTCTAGGGAGTCTGTTACTGTATTTGACCATTCTTGCTGTAAAGAAATGCTTTCTAAAATCAAACTGGGACTGGGCAATCTGGAGATCATCCACCTAAGATATGTGAACTTTTAAAGACCAGGTGCAAAGAAGGTTGGGCCAGGTTCTTTTCAGTGGTGTCCAGTGAAAGGACAAGAGGCAGCGGGCATACACAAACACAGATTATTCTGTCAAACATCAGGAACACAGATACCTGTGTTTGTAATGTGAAGGTGAATGAGCACTGGCACAGTTCCCCCAGAGACATTGTGGGGCTTTCCTGCTCAGAGATATTGAAAAGCCACCTGGGTGTTGTGCTGTGCAACTCTAGGTGTCCTGAGCCACTTTGATTCTGTATCGTTCCTGCGTGGGCTAATTTCACCAAATTCCTCTTTCTTTGGTACCATCCTAGACCCATCTCGATGTGTCCAAACTTCTGCTCTAAAGAAACTCTGTAAGTTAAAACTGTGAATTCTCTGAAATTTCCTGGGAATTTCCTAGTTCCTGCAGTGCATGTGTCAAGCTCTTAAACTGAACTGCAAGGCTATTCTTCAATTCATCTAAGGATTAGATATTTTAAATGATTGCATTGAAATTTAAGGAAGTTTTGCTATCATAATTTTTGCACTACCTCGTAAATTCATGAATTTCACTTCTTGGGGAGTGGAAAATAAAGACAGACAAGTTTTATGAGCAAGCTCCTGTCTTGGGATGCAAATAATTGAATGAATAGCATAGAAAATGAAATAGTTTCCATTATGTATGAATGATTGGTTCTCCAACAGACATTCTCATTTAATGCATGCATGTCTTAAATATGACTATATACTGAAAATTTAAATTCAAACAGTTTGCCAAGGGGTTCACTCAGATGGTATTTCTTAAAGGACAATAGATGAAGTAAGGAAAAAGCAACATGTTAGATGATACACTGCATAAGAAATTTCCAGAAATTATCTGCATTTTGAGTGTTCTGCCTCCCAGCTGTTCTTCAAATATGAAGCACCAGTCAAAACTACTCTGAATAAATAATCCAATGTTTCTAAAGGGCTATTCATTCCTTCCAGTTTCTTACAGGTTTCTGTGCCAACACATCAGGCCATTATGCAAATTAAGTATAGCATGGAAGAGAAAAGGTTCCACACAAATTTCATTTTGTCAGTTGTTTTTTTTTTTTTCTGTTTCTGAAGTGTCCTCACTTGTAGATATTTATTTATAAATGTGCTGTGCAGGATGTGCCGCTTCTCCCAGATGTCATCTGCAGAGCTGAATATCCTGTAACTCTCAAAAGTTACACTTCTAGAATAAACCACAACCTTTTTGAGAAGTTGTTTAACCACTCAGGACAACAATCTAATTTTCACTGTTTATCACTGTGAAAACATATAAGCTAATACTTATTTGCCTACTCTCTACAAAATGAGAGTTTCTTCCAGAAATGCTTAATACAGGAAAGTCAAGTTAAAGTTCAGGAAATGCTTGCTATTTTACAGTAAGGTATATATTACTTCTTCAAGAGATTTTGGGCGCTACTTTTTCCTGAAGCACAGTCAAGACATTTCTCCAAGAGAACTTATTTTCTAGGGTGGAATTTCCTGTTGGAAGTAGAAAGACAAGCATGGCCCTCTGTCAGCACTGGTGCTATGAACAGCACTCACCTGAGCTGTGACAGGTGACACCTGACTCCCTGTCCAGAATTAGACTAAGCAAGAATTTTGTGTGCTGGTGGAATACAAGACTTTATGCTTGGACTCAATGGCCTTGAGGCCTTTTCCGACTTTAAGTGTTTCTGAATGATGCTGAGACTTGATGAGGGTGGAGCCAGTGGCTCAGTATGTACATACACGAGAACATACATTCATTTTCCAGTTTCTCTGGGGGCTTTTTAAAAATTTTGTTGCTTTAACAATCTTTGAGAAGTCTTGGGTTTGTTTGGATGCAAAATAAGATTAAGAGCAGGCATGAATTTTTTAAAATACAGCTCCTGTCAAGAACTTAATTGAGATTACAGATGTTCAGGTCTGTGGATTTAAAATAGTACAGTACAAACAAAAGTGAGTAGATGTCAGACAGGAACTCGTAGGAACTAGAAAGACACTTTAACATATAGAATATGCCTTATTTGCACAGAGAGGGCATTCACACCACCTCTGTCAGAAAACTTGGGCACTGTTGATCAGAAGTTTGAGGTGTTAAGTTTCCATTCAGTCAAGGAGATACTACCAGGTGTTAATTCAGAGCACTTAAAATAGGCTTGTAGGGGAGACTTACACCCCCAGCCCAACCAGCTGTATCAAAGTTACTTTCTTCTTCAACACAGAGATAGTCCAAAGCCAGCATTCTAAATGATAGTACAGTGTCTGGGAAGAGCAACAGCAACCTGAGACAAACATATGGATTGCTGACCTGACCATGCAGTTTTCCCCTCTTGCAAATAAATCACCACATGCATGGGAGGAAGAAAACACACCAGCTTTTATTCTGTGTTAGTGATACCTTATCAAATTCAACCACTGTCAACCACTGTCACCATATTTTTCCCTCTGAGGTATTTGTTAAGTGAAGAACTATATTATCAGAAAACAAGTATAATTAGTTTCCAGGAAAGTGAAGTACTAAGTAGGGGTTCTTAGGGTGCAACAGCAAAGCTGAATTCACATTGAAACACTTAGGTTACTAAGGCAGCAAATGAGACCCCTTTGATGACTCTTTATATCTTAACCATAATAAAACAGAATTGAACACTATACAGTCTGCTTCCACTGTTAAGAGTAAGAAAATCAGGGAAAATTATGAAGAAAAAAAAATCCTACTCTTGTGGGGAAAAAATTGTAAAAGGGAAAAAAATAATGTAATTTGATAAAGGAGATTGAACATTATGTGGAAATGGCAGACATTGCCAAATTGCCATGATTCTGAAAAATATGTACTATTGATCCAAATACCGGTGGGGTATTATTATTATTCTCTTTCCCTCATGCCTAGCATTCAGAGGTGAATAGGGATGTGAAGTAACTAGCTGGATAATGAAAGGAGCAGGACAGAACAGCAGTCTGTGCAAAACACTGTTTTCATATTGATGCTGGAAAACATGTAAGCATAATTCATACAAAACACTCAAACACAGGACACCAAGGTCACTAAGTAACAACTCTGAAAGCAACTCTGTGTTCACATCTGAAGTTTTTAAGCTGGGAAAAACATAATTTACAGATATTTATTTTGAATTCTCTCTCAATAAGTGTCAGGAACTATATGGCCTCTCTGAGGGCTGTTGCATTATTTACTTCTTACTGTGCTAGGGAGTGTGTTGTTAGGGAAGAGGCAATGCAGATAACACTACAGTATCCTCAGACTAAGCCTCAGCAAGATCATGTTTCCAGGGAATAATGTTTCTGCCAAAAAGGAATTTTATGAGGTGACAGATTGCGAAGGATAATCTCCAGCCTTCCTGGCCAAGAATACAGAAATAATTCTCCAGGTGACCAAAGAATAGTTTCAACCAGGAGCTAAAACAAGGTATAGAATCACAACTTCTACAGAACTTTTTGGAAGGGCATGAAATCCCATACAATTTGCATTGCCATTGCCATTTCCAAAGGCATGATTTCCCTGCATTTTGATATGGATCACCAGCCATTTACAGACATGTTGGACACTCTGGCCCATCTCCAAGATGGTTGCATATATAAATAGTGAAGTATGTAGTACAAGATAGACAAGTTTTTAAATTTGAAACTGGACTGTGACTGGCACTGCTTATGGTCACCCAGAAAAGTGTGTATTTGAATAAAATACCATCACGTAACATATGAATTAGGTCACAGATAAAACTAGATTGCAAATCCAACAGTAACTGTAGAGATACTGTTAATTTCCACAATTTTTGTAATGGGACCTAAATTAAATTACTTCGGGGAATCTTCCCAGAACACTTTCTTTAACTTCTTAAAAAAAAAATTTCTTTTTTGCTTAGGGAAACCAAGTAGAATAATTTGAAACTTACAGGAGAAACTCACAGGCATTAGGCAAGAAAGGACATCAATGAGAAGGGCTTATAAACAGCTTTTTTTTCCCCTGTGAACTTAGTCCATACAAGATAGGGCTTTCCTTTGACAGTTCTTTTTTTCTGTTAACTCACTGTGTCTCTAAGATGCAGCAATCTCTGCATTGATTGATTGCCAGGTTTCTTCTGTCTGCTCTAAACCCTGCTGGTCCTCATTTCAGCTTCATGTTCCGTCTTCAAAAGCAGAAGGCTTTCAGCACCTTGTCTTACTTTAATTTTCCAAAATTCACAAACATTTGAAGCCAACCATCATAGTTGGTACTTCTCCCATGAATCTTCCCTCCTCCCCATTATCCATTGGGTTTCCGTGTCTCTCACTAGTTTTCAGAATGGTTTTGCAGAAGTCCACAATCACAGACACTATTTTAATACAACTTTGTCATAAGGAGTGCTCATTCTACACCACTTCAGGGAAGTTGTCTGAAATTGTAGTGACTTCACACACCTCGTTCAAACCACATATTGGGTAGCTGTATGAAATTCATATATATTATTGCTGTGAATTGCTTGCACCAAGCAATTTCAGATAGAAATAGAAAGCATTAATTGGATAAGTGAGGCATTTCAATCACAGAGAAACACACAATGCATGAGCATCACTGCTTTCAATATATCTTAAGCTGTGGGTTACTACAACTTATTGCTGAACGACAATATTCTGAAAAGGAAAAATAGCAATGGCTTTTTCTGAGGCTGAGATTTGACCAACCACTGCAAGGCAAAGCTGTTCAGCTCAGACACACTGTTTATACTGACCAAAGAGGTATTAAAAAAATTTGTTGTTTTCTTTTTGTGTGTGTTTTCTGGCAGCTAATACAGCTTTGAGCAAGTGCACAGCAATTTCTGAAAGCATATGATTGTTTTATGTGAAGGCACAGAAGAGTTCAAAGTGGTTAATGAAACACTAATTTTCCACTAGCAGTGAGTGTACCCAGTGCAAGGTGGGAGTTTTAAAAAATGTTAAAAATTTAATAGTTGAAGTATATAAAATAAAAAGGTGGGGGAGAAACTTGTATTTGCTTAACTCTTTCAGGCTCCGTTTACATCCAGTGTTAGGATTCAATATTTGCATCAGAGCATGAGGTTCACTTGTCCCCAGGCTTCAGAAAAAAGTAGCTTTCTGGATAGGTATTGCTCCTAAAAATCTTTTAGTTTGATGAAATACAGTCTAACCAAGGTTTTCATCTATGTCAAGAAAGACTAACATGAAACAGCATGACAGTTCCTAAAGAGCAGCTACAGTGGAAAACACAGAAATGGAGGAGAATCACTGAGTATGAATAACCAAAGCAGCCAGAGATAGTGGTGTATGAAGAATATGTGTCAGGAAATTATCCCTAATTCTTTGGGATAATTATAGCTGCTGAGCAGAAGGGCTGAGCACCCCAGGCCCAGCTGATGTCCACGAGGGATCCTGCTACTCCCTATCCCTAATAAAGCAGCTTGCTGTTTATAGGGCTTAAAGGAAAACAAACAATTCTCAGTACCTCTCTCCAAAAGTAGCAAATACACATTTTAAAATTAATTAGGACAAGCTGAGCGTTTCCCAGCTTGAAAGATTTGTATAAATATTTTAGGCCCTCTATCTGGCAAGTTTCAGGTGAATTGATGTAGCAGAAGAGCAAGGCAAGACCACAAAAGGGAGATTGTTCTAGCACTAACAGGACTGCAGGGCCCACACTCCAAGTTACTCCTTTCCCATAGGAAATAAGCACCTAAATTACATTTCATTGCTTCTATAGACCTCTGTATTCTCCACTGTGTTTTCTCTCTTTACAGCTAATATGGAAACGGAATCAGACATGGCAGTGATTTGCCTTCTCAAGCATAATTACAGGCATATCTATTCCTGTGTGTAAATTAGTTTGCAGCTCTGCTGCGTGTTCTACAAGAGCAGAGACTAATGGGAAACAGAATAATATTGAGTAAAAATAAAATTACTGGGAACATTATAAATTACCCAAATGGTGTTGATGTGACAAAATTAAAACAAGAGAGACATTGAATGACAGGTTTTAGTCAGATATTTATTCTAGGACATGATTAACAGCCAAATGTACATTTTGACAAGGATGTCAGTACAAGAATAACATTTAAACTCTAACTAGATTTTATTTTATTTCTTTGATTACTTTTCAAACAGTTTAGAAAGAAAGATGGGTCCATATTCATACTTCCAATAGTGATCACAGGGACTTGTCAGATTTGGTGATATACTGATAAACAATATCTGGTGATATTTGGTGATAAACATACAGATAGGACCCTGAAGTTTACTTGACTAAGATCTTATTTAAATAACATGCTCTACAGCAAAAGTAACACAGCCATATACTTAATTTTCTAGGATCTGGCAGTGCCCTGAAATGCTGTACTGCTCAGAATAATGCAGTACCGTGTATCTGAATTTAGGAACTTGAAAATAACATTGGGATTACCTCTTTTTTTTCCTTTGCATTTTGCAAAAGGCAGCACAAAAGCATGCAAGTTTCTTAAAAGCTTTGGAAATGCTGTGAATTAAACACACCATGCACCAGATAGACTGCTTTTCATTATAGCAAGTACCAATTAAAGCTTTTTCTCATCTCTCTTCCTTTCATTGGGAATGGGAAATAATTTTTCCATTTGAGAAGCTGTCAGGGGGAAGGGTGACTGTTGTTCTGCTCAGTGAAGTGTTCTTGAGTTCAAATGAGCAAGTTGAGCTTGTTAACTTATCCCTTGTTATTGACAGACTGAAATATACAATTATGATTCATGTCAAGTATTTCCAAACGATCTCCAATGTTGATTCAAGCTATTTGTATGGAGATCCAAAAATACCTCCTCTTCACCCCACTCACCATCTTTCTGTCTTTACTTAACAGCTGTTGCAAATGACAGAAGTTCCAGTTCAAAAATTGCCAGCAGGCTTGGGTGTTTTAAAAGTAGATGAGGCACAAGTATATTTATGCTTCTTTTCTTGGACATAATAACTGTTGCCTGTACAAAATTCTTCTGCATAGTTACTTCCATTAGTTGCTTTTTCACTAGTTTATTATATAACTCTACGAATTATTTTCAAGTGCATATTTTGTCAGGGAAAGTAGTCCTGGTTGTCCAGAGATGTATTCCAAAATAAAGAAACCTCATTAATTTAATCTCTCCTTGCATGGAAATTGCTCAAGGAGTTTTGGTAATCTTCCAGAATAATTTGTGAAAATTCTTTATATTCTTCATAGTTCTCTACAGCTTTTATATATGGAGAGACCTGAGTTTCATTTCTATTGTTGAAAATACCAGCACTCTGTAAGCATTCATGTTTTGAAGGTGATTATAATTTTTCTTTTGTTCTTGATCCCTCTTTTAACTGTACATACAATACTAACTGGTAATGTAAAAAATGCAAGTGAGATCATTACAAACCAGGAAAATATCACAGTGTTCTGGTATTTAAAAACAAAGAAGTCAGTCTTCTTAAGTTCTCTCATCTTCTTCATAATGTGAATGCTCTAATTGATGGAAATGTTTGATTATGGTAATATTTAATTACTTAGAAAAACTTTATGGACAGAGCCAAGTATCCCAGTGAGATAGATGACAGTGGATAATGGAGTCAGAACAATATTAGAATAAATCTGTAGGCGTTTGAGAAATCCTGAAAACAGATATAATGAAAATAACTGTAAACTCTTTAGCATTAGGTTATGTTATCTTAAGCAGATTAAATACTTTAGCCTGAAAAAATGTTGTTTTTTTTTAAAGGTTGCTTTTAAATTTCTATTTCTTCATCTTCTCTCATTGCCCATCTGCCTGTATCTTTCCTTACTCAACTCCTGCTCCTTCTAATCTTTCCATATGATTTTGCAGAGCTCTAGGATCATGATGTAATCTGCCATGTGTTTTGCCATCAAAAGAGGGAAGAGTCCTGATTATGTTCTGAAAAAGGAGGAAAAACGGGAGATTTAGTCTACAACTTCTCTCTACCTCAACTTTTTAAAAGCCCTTGATACATGAGGGAGTTTACAGATGGCACCTCGAGACTGTTTCCAAGACAGGATTAAAACCTTGCTCACTCAAGGGACAGGTCAGCAGAAAGAATAAATTGAAACCCTCCAGTGCATGCTGTGCCAAAGGAACAAAAGGAAAAGTGAAGCTTTAACCATTATTGATGGTGAATATTGATGGTCAGCCTCACTGCATTCCTAGCACACTTTTCAGCACCTGAGTGCCATTTCCTAGAATTCACATTTTAATTCTGAAATCCTGTTTATTTAGATTTTTTTTTTATAATTCCCTTCACATCTAGGAATGGAAATGTGCAGGAATGCTCTCTATTGTGTTCTTTTGTCAAACTGCAAAGGAGCCTGGACAGCTGTTCACTTTGCCTTTAGAAAGGGGAATTTCTCAACAAAGACAAAGAGTTGTCCCATTTCCAAATGCCATAACAGTAAAAGCTTCCCACCAAAAAGGAAACATGCAACTTAATTACTTCTGCATATAACGAACATAGATATTCCCTGGCAATATTGCTCCCTCACCTGTTTGCCAAGTAGCACTGCAGTTTTTAAAAGACAGAAAAATTTTAGTCAAGTCCTCCATGATGTCCTTTGTATTTGGAGGTTTATTGCAGACCAGAGGAAATTAATGTGGGGAAGTCTTTTAAAATACCAGAAGACCTGGCAAAACAATGAAATATACATAACTGTGGTACTTGTGAATCACTGGGAGACAATCCGTCCAACACAATGTCTTTGATGACCACAAATTCTCAAGGATGCAAAGTTCTTCATTAATATTTAAATGGCACAGCAGCTGACTCACAAATACTCATGTGTGGCTTTATTATTTTTGATCCCACTTTAGCCAAAGTTTTCAGAGTGGGATGACACTATTAAGCTCTGAAGACCCCACTGCAATTAGAAAAATGCAAAAGAAAGCAGGCTTAGGCAATTTCTACTTGCTCTTTCATTATTAAACTTTTCCAGCTTAAGAAGATAAAAATATAGCAGTTTGCTCGTGCACTGTTCTTTCTGTCTGCAAAGCAAAATTTTCCCTAAAGCCAAAAGTTTCAGGATAATACTGTCAGCCAATATTTGCCCCACAGGGAAACACAAACAAGATAACTTAAAAGTGTGCTGGGTTTTTTAAAACTCAGCAGGAAAATTAAGCCTGCTCATACTGCCCCATTTTGACAGTGGAGGAAAAATACATGGAGAGATTATGAGTCGGAGTCACAATTTACTGAAGAAATTGCAATAAACACAATGATATTAATAAAAAATTGTATGAAAGAAAGAATGGTTTACCCTAAAAAGTTTGTTCACCACCTAAAGGTGTCACCTGGCCTACAAGGACAAAACCAAAGTGGCAGCTGTTCCCAGACAATGAACAGCACCCATTTTTTAGGAATTCTTTCCTATTTCTCAAATGCATCTCTTCATCTAGAGCAATGATCCAGGTTCCAGCAAATGCAGACACTTAGGGGTGCCTTGCATAAGAAAGCAGGATGAAGTTGCCTGTTGGCATCTATAGAAAAGGTATGAAAATAGATGTGATACTTTTTAAGCCTCTAAATTTGGTATTTGGCTTGTCTCAAACTTCCACCAAAATGAAAAAATAGATGAGCCGGGCATGTGATTATATTGATATAAATTCAGAGTCTTCTGTGTATTGTGCTTGCATGTAAATGTCAGATAAACTGCAGACCTAGTCATGAAATATATTAATTTTAAATACAGATTTCCCCTCCTCTACCAGCCAGAGTCCTACTTAATATCTCTTTTCCATACCCCTTGTGACTGAATGGATTGCATTGCTGGATTCCTTGTGAGCTCCTCCTGTCCACTGCCAGTCTGCCAAGTGAAAATCAGCTGTGGGATTCCTTATCAGGGAGTGCACAGGTAGTGATGGCCATGCAGGTGAACCCCATAAGCCTTCTAGGCAGAAGGTGAACTCCTAGGTGTGTGTGTCTGTGCCTCTTTGATCTTAAAGTCACGTTGTCAAATACATTTAAACTATAAAGCAACTTCAGCACAAGTTTTGTGCTCCCTCAACGTGCCCGTGGTCTCTCTGTGATGGTTTGGCAGGTGCCCAAATGCCAGAGGAATCAGCAGAGGAAAAACAGAGCTTGAACCAAAATGTCACAATGCAAAGAGAAAGTGGAGCTGAAGGGTGAACGACACTACTCAGTCCCCACCAGGGGCTCTTATTTTTAAAGCTTTGTGCTTGAACTGAAGGGCACATAACAGGAATTGTTAAACCCCACTTTTCTTTAATGTCAGCCAGTACAGAGTAATGTATCTAAAGTAATTTCAAAGTGAAAAAGAAGAAAGGAATGAGAACAGAGGTTGGTAGATAGGAGACTGTGGGAATAAGTGTGTTCAAAGCAAAGCCTTCTTAGCCAAATGAAGAGAAATGAGGAAGCAACAGCACAGAGAGAAGTGCTGTGCTGGAGCCAGATCTACTTTGACTCAGCTTATTTTCTCCATCACTGCAGAGGGAGAGCTGCACCATCAATCACAGTCAAAATGACTTTTTCCTGTTAAATACACAGCCTGTCAGGCAGGTAACTAAATGCAGAATATGCTTCAGCAATGTATCTTAGGACAAGAATCCACTCGTTAGGCTTTCACAATAAAACTTTCACAATAAAACAATTAATTACTCAAGTTCTCATGGCTTCAGATAAAGCTTTGAGGGCCATTTCCCAGCAGCCATTCACTGAGCCTAAACGAGCTGAAACTTTGTGGAAAAGTGTGAACTTTACGGCAAAGGGGGCTGATTGAAACAATACATCTCCAATAACCTCAAACTTCTCCCATTAGAATAAATTATGCACAGATTAATAAAGTGCAGAACAGTCCCTGAGCCAGTATTTGCTAACTCCCACCAAAACTTCCTTCACATCCTGGGATGAGGAGTGTGTCATTTGTTGCAGGCAGCAGGCGTCAGCTGCTGTGAAAGTCCTTTTCTGAGTGATTCATCTGTGCAGCTTGGAACAGGGCTTCTGAAAGCTGAAGTGGTGAGCTCAGAGAGGTGGGATTGTTCTGGGACATCCCTCTGCAGGAAGTAGGAGGGGAGAAAAAAAGGTGTTATAATGCAAATTTTCTTTAGAGTTTTGCAAATCCATGCTACAGGCATTTTGTTTTCAAGGGTTTCTCTTTCACTTGTAGCTCTAGTTGTTAAATTCCATGTCTTCAAGCCAGGATTTTCCTATGCAACAAATCTCAGGCTGATTCTTGAGTAATAAGAGGATTTATTTCCTCCAGCAAAGACACAGAACTAATACAAAAGTTACAAACATGTTTCTTATATTTAGTGGCCAGTACTGTTTTAGGAATAATTCCATGAGGGTGAATTGTCCTTCTTCAATAACATTTGCAAGACTCTACATAGTGTAAAAAATGCTGATATATAATTTGGAACTTCTTCACAGGGACCTGAAACATTCCTCTGCAAACTGTTACTTCTAGGAGCAAATTCGAACTACACAGGATTTTCAAAAACTCTTTTTAATATTATCAGAGAGATCATAATTTAATAATTACTTTCCTCAGCACAGAGTACCTCCAAGTGCCTTATATAAAGGAGAAGCTCTGTTCTGTATAATTAAATTATTATGTTGCTCTCATAATAATAGTGAAAACAACATCTAATAGCTATTTAAAAGAATCCCAAGGTATTTTTTGTATCCTGAAAATGCAAAATTTTTACTCGATTCCAGGTGTTTGTTAGGTGCACTAAACAGCCACTTTCAGTTGAGAGATATTAAAAGTATCAAGATCATAATTGCTATAGTATTTTCTATTAGTCTTGATTTCAATACACTCATAAAATGTCTGACAGGGTTTCCATTACCACATCCAAATGTGAAGTCACACAAATAGATTTAATTTTGTATAAACTGACTTTCCAGCCAGCTCACTTCCTGCTTAGTGAGTGGAAGCAAGAGTGCAATGACTTGTTTTATTTTAATGAAGTAAACCACCTTAAAAATAAAAAACATATTTTATATAAATTTTATAAATATCAACAATTCTGCCTTCATTTCCAGTAAAACCTCTAAATGGAGTTTCCAGTACTTGCACTTCTGGCCTTCATATTGCATTTGCAAACATCTTAGACTGGGCATGACACGTGATTTGTGACTGATGGGGCCACAGTCAAACTCATGCAACGAATTCAGCTCCAGTACATATTTATCTGTCTTCATTTAAGAATTGTTATGTCTTAAGGTGCAGGAATTTATCAGCAACTTGTTCCTTCCTTCTTACCCTACTACAAGATATTCATGCTCTGAGGGGGGCTTTAGGAAAAGAACATCCTAAACTTCTGAACATTTTGTGTTGCCAGTGGATTTGTCAAACCTGAAAGGGAAAAACACTTAAGAATGAGCATGGAAATTCACACCACGAGAAATTCTTCCAACATTTTGTGTTCAAAATGTGATTTTACTTGCTTGTTTATTTGCATGTGCCATTGATGGGGTGGACTGAACATTGTAGCAAAAAGGAAAACATCATTTTTGCTGTCGCCAATAATTTTGAAACTGATGAAATGCATATCTGGATTGTCTTCCCACTCCATCTCTTTAAATGGAGGAAGGACACAAAAAAAGGAGAAAGAGTAAATGTAAAATTCCCTCTTTCTTATCAAATCTACGTTATATAATAGATCTGATTTGTAACAGATCTGTTTAAAATTGGTGTTAAAGACAGCACGGGCATAAAACAAGCCCTCAAATGTCATCTTACTTACCAAACTAAACTAACTTTTGCAAAAAAGTTTTTTAGCTGGGTTATACCAGAACCTGGACTTCAACATCCTCATGTGAGCCCACATTCTGACATACTTCACAGATTGTGACATTTTTATTACACACAAGGGAATATTGGTGAGAATGAGATCTGAAGCGTGTGTAGTACTGGAGATGGCAAATATGCAACCAAGACATCCAGACCACGTTTCCATTGAAGAAAAAGGGTGAAATTCTGCACCAAAGAAAATGGCAGCCAATTATTGATTTCAATGCTCTTTCTTTTGTTCTTATGTAATCTGCCTGGTTCTTTAATGATTAAAATAGCCCTAATGGCAATACAACATTGGAGGTAATATTTAAAAGTAATTTGGTTACCTTTTTTTCTTTTTATAAACTTTTGACCATTTGAAGTGTTTATTCTCAGCTTTCTCTCTTTTTTTTTCTTTAATCTGAAATATTTGAATGTAAAAAACATAATGAAAATACTGATTATGGTTTTTTTCAACCCATGTTCACATTTCCCTGTTTGATGAAAAATTCTGTAACAAAATCATGGAGTTAGAGAGATTAAAAAGGATTATTCAAGAGTCCAAACTTGGATTTGAAAGTTCCAGAATGTTCACACTGTAGAAGTGATCAATTTAATACTTAATTTAGGAAATATCGTGTACTGTTTTCCATTTCTGTATTTTCTAAAAGATACACCAAAGATGAAACAAAATAAACAAGAAAAAAGTCTCATTTAGAGGGTAAGAGAAGAAAAAAGGAAAAACTAAGGGAATTTGTGCAGGAATAATTATTGAGAGTGCTAAACAGTCTGTACCAATCTAGTGCAGTGTTTTCATTTAGAGAGGCACAAGGTCAACTTTACTAATATCTGGCTTGCAAAAATGGGTGGAGAATTAAACACAGAAAAACATGAATATGTGCAAGAATTGACTTATGACTGTAAAAAACAGTTGCAATCTTATTTCAAGGTGTCTCACCCTGATCCTCATTCTCTGTGACACCGATTATAAAACATTTCCACAGGCAGCATTGTATTTCCACTTTTAAATTCTTCAGAAGATTTTTCGAGCTCACATCGATACTCATCTTTTCTGATCACTCTGCTTTAGATTGCAATCAGGGAAAAAATGAACATTTCCTTGCAAAAAAAAAGACCCTGTATAAGGTACACATGAGAAGGACAATAGCACTTAAGAGAAATGAATGAGAATCAGACATCATTTGCTCAAGGAGGCTTTTAAAATCTCCACTTAGGACTGTCACCTTGACAAACTGTCTTCCAAGTTCCAAGATTTTTATGTAGTCAGGTCTCCTGTAATGAGACTTTCACAGCCATTTTAAAGGACTAGAGTAAATTATTCACTTTTTCCCTTATGAAACACAGCTGGAAAATGGTAACGACTCTTTTGATATGAATTAAATGAACTAAATTCTTATTTTGGTAAAAAAACCTGTTGTTATTCCAATTACTAATTATGCCTTTTGCAGCTTTTTTGTGGATATACTCATTGCACATATTTTACTTTGATTTTCCTATTGTGAGTGCCAAGGTTAATATTTCAGGTTTACATGAACTGCAAGGGTTTCATGTTTAAATTAAAGGCACACCTTATGTACAATTTAGAACCTATTTTAGCCTTTGCTTTTTGTTAGAATAATACACACCCTCTGGGCAGCACTTAGCTACTTCTTACTGACTGCTTCATGATGAAACAGGTTTTTGACAACTTGGTTGGTGACCTATTAAATTTGTTTAACTTGATTTTAAAGGTAAGAAAAACTATTAATTTTTGTATCCTTCTCTGCTTCTGAGTATTTCTTCCCATGCATTTAATACATTTCAGCAAAGTCAGAAGATTGAATGCTTGAAGAACTCCAGGGTTTTTACACAGATGAGTGAAAGTATGGAATTTTTGTGTATTTTTTTAAAAATGTAGTTTATAAAATGTGCATTTATGTGTATTTCATAAAAATTATATATATTTATATATTAATAATTCAAATTTATTAAAATTTATATAAAATTTATATAGGAGAAGCTTTTATGGTCTTCAGAGGCTTTGGAGGACATGCTTGGCACTGCCTGAGATAAGGATTAGGGTGATGTAGGTTTTATTATGTGGAATTTAGGTAAGTTAAATAGCAGCTTCCTGGGAGCTGGAGCAATCAACATCGATGTTGGATAAGAAAAACTCTGCTACTGGTGTGGGAATAAAAGGAGATGGGTGGCTTTTCCCCCTGGATTCAGTTCAAAAGCTGGCAATATTGTATTAGAAACCTCTGGTACTGCACCTGCTTGGGCACTGGGAATCAGCATGGCTTGTGTGCACAGGAGATGGAGGTGTGTTAGAATATCCATTTATTTTGGATGATGATTGGTGTCGTTGCAATAATTATTCTAATTTTAAAATTATTTTTAGAAGAAAGAATCGCTGACTTCTGAAAGCAGCAATTTTGAAGTTTCCCATGCCTGTGCTGTTTCTGAACAGGGAAGCACACAACTCACGACACCACGCTGCCTTTTAGCAGAAGGAAAAAATCAGCAGTTCCACAACAAAGAATGTAGCAGGAAAAAGACCATTTAGTCTGTGCTAATTTTTGTCAGAAGGATGAATTAACTACTGGCCTGGGACATTGGGCTTTATCATCTTGGAGGTCTTTCTGAGCCTTAATAATTCCATGATTTCTTTACCTTCTTCTCACTTCTCTGTTTTGTTAAATACACTTTTTTGTTCCTTGCCATTGTACCTTCAGTACAGCTTTCAGCTCATCACTCACACAAACTCCTTCACTTCCTTGTCTCCTGCTTCACATCTCCCACAGATCTTGGAAAAAATTGTTTTCAGACCCTCTTTAATCTTTTGATAAGTGGTATCACGTGGGCAGGCATGGCATCACAGGAGTTGCAGGAAGGGGGACAGTGCTGAACTTAAATCAATGTGTTCACTGGCCACTTCAATATGTTGCTTTCTTTCAACTTAGCCCATGTAGCTTTCCAGCAGACTTTTTAATACAGACCCATACACTGCTGCTTTCCCCAAAAGTCATGTCCTCTGCCAAAATTTCAGTGGTTCTATCAAGTTGCTTTGACTTAGCAATCAACCTGAAATACGAAAGTAAAGTCAGAAAATATAACTTTATGTGCTTTGATAGCTCATTGAAAATTAACATAATTTACAACTAAGTGCAACTGAAAAAGTAAGTAGCATTCAGAAAAAAACCCCAAAACATTTTTAGGGAGCCATGCAAGGAATGAAAAAGGCTGGAGCTGCTGAAGGAGAGCTTTTTTTGTTCCACAGTGGTATAATTCAAGATTTATACAAAATTTATTGAAAAGCATGATTAAGAATCACTATGACAGATTATGAGTATTTATGTACTCAAGACAAAACACAGATCAAGTATAAAAACGAGCTGCATAATTGTAATTCTTTCCAAAATAAATAAATGCTCTGTCTCTTTCTTAAAGAGAAAAAAAAAAGGTGGAAAAGGGAGAAACCCTTGAGTGACTACTTCCTAAGAAAACATCTGCCAAATAAACATGCTAAAATAATGGGACACATAAATAATACTTGACCAGAAAACTGTGGTGAATGAAATTATGGGTAAACCCCTGCACTGAGCTTTCCCTTTGACTATTCTGAGAGTAGAAATTGTTACTTACTTTGTACTTCTGACTGTTATTAGTGGAAGAAATACACTTTCTCAAGCTTTACTAAGTGTTCAGGTAGTCTTAGTTTCTTAGTATCTTCTCTCAGTCAAAAAAGGACATCACACACCTCCACACACCTTTCATTGGACTGTATTCAGTCTTTGTAAATGATCCTGCAAACCACAATAACAACAGAATTTCTAGTGAGCAATTGTACAAATTGAGGTACAACAACCATATTGGCAATGTGGTACATTCAAAAAGTCAGAGAGGGAGGACACTTAGTTCAAACTGTGAGAACAATGTTGAAGATTTCCCAGAGTTGTTCTTAGAACTGAGAAAAAGCCTGGTTAAAATAGTAGTGACTAAAGCCATCCTGTTCATCAGGTGTACGAGCACATCATCCTTGTTTTATGCATTTGAAAGGAGTAGCCACACATTAAAAGAAAGATTCAACAGTGCAGAATGGCTTTAGTGACTCTGCAAGACTTTAACCCAACGGCTAAGTACAGATTCAGTCCCCCTGCCCTGTGAGGAACTCATTCCACAGTGCTCCCAGTGCTGACAAAACCAGGTCTTTGGAAGAGTTTTTGTTCTTTCATGTGGTCTCAAGCTCAGTGCCCTCCCTTGTTTCCCTCTAGAAAAGTAACTGGAAAAATGAACTGGAATTCAGGGCATCCAAAGCAAATCCCAAAGCAGCACTCTGGGGAGTTCTCAGCATACCCTTCCTCTCTATAGAGCATTCAAAGGAATTCTGCTCCCAAGGATCCCCAGATGCAGTAATTCTGGGCTGATGTGGAAAATTTATGCCTAATCTTGCCTGGCATTAACATTTTTTTACATCTCCTGACTTGCTAGAAAAACATGATTACACTGAACATTTGTTACCTGGAGTCAATGAGGATATTACTTGGTCACACAAGGGCAAATCCTCTCATTTCAATTCTGGCAAGGAAATGGATTAAGGTCTTTATCTTCACAGAGTGAAACACAAATATTTAATTCTGGTTTTCATGTTATCATCTCACATGCTTGGCTTTTTGAGATCAGTCACCAGGATAAAAATAAAAAGGATGTACCCACGAATGAGAATAAATATTCAGATTGCTTCATGAATATGGACAGCAATGACAAGAAGGAGACATCAAAAGCCTCACAAGATTTTCTGTCTTTAATAATTCAATTTTGCAGCAAAGTCAGTCAGTGGTTGGAAAGTAGCAGGTTCAAATGCTGTAGACTGAGCAAAGGAATAATGTCTGCTACTATTTTGTTTGCCATCAAACACAGATTTTGCAGTGCAAATCAGGCTTACAGCTGGTTTTACAAGTTTACAGGGTTTCCATGATAAGAGGAGCCCCAACTTTCCACACTGATAAATTTTTCTAAATCTTCTTCAATATTTCAATGAACCTTTATGTGCTACAAAGCTGTCCAGTGTATGATCTTAGTTTATTGTTTTTCCTTTAAGTCAGAAAGTGTAGAAGCCTGAAGTAAACTGATGATGCTTTAGACAGAGGGAAAATGTCACATCAGCTATAAATGGTGCTGTGACAAGGTCTGACAAATGCAGCTGTTGGACATCCTCAGTTTGAGAACACTGTCTAATCTAATCTGGAAATGTTAATTCCTGTGTTTTTGTATCAATGACCACTCTCTCTCACACAGTGAAAGGAAGCCCAGGGTTACAACATCCATAAAATTATCTTGATACTTGTTCAGTTAATACTGAGGGCTTCAGAATGAAGATGTTAATTATGTTCTGAAAAGTGCTACTTCCATATGGGACATGAAAAAGGAAGAGAAGAAAATAGATTATGAAAGCATGAGTAGAACTCTCCTATGAATTATAGTGAAATTTTAATTACAGTAAAAATTCCATTGATATAAGCAAGAATTGGCCAAAATACCCATAAATTTAGAATTCTGTCTGTCTTCCTAACAGCATAACATTTTAAGAAACCATCAAGATCTTTGCCCGGAGAAGTTGTGGCTGCCCCATCCCTGGAAGTGTTCCATTTAAATTCTGTTTAAATAGATAAATTATACTATACTGATTGCAGTGATAGGCAGCATGAAATATAGCATGGAATTTCCCAGGTAAACATTTTCCCTCAACTATATCAGATGAAGGACACTGTAAACTAAGTGATGAATGAACACAGCAACTTGACTGCAATATTAATTACAGGTGCAGGTAAACCACAGATGAAGTGCTGCTATCATATTAATTAGATAGATAATCATGATCTGTTTCTTTAACAAGACTTCTAGTTATGGAAATAACTGGATTCAGAGATAACTGTGAAAAAACTATTTCTGTCTTTTATAACTATTTTCAATTCTGTACCTACTGTGGCCACATTTTGTAAATTTGCCATCATTTGCAGTGAATTTTGTAATTTGTTACAGCTATTCCTCAGATTAGTCCATCACCCAGTTAGATATTTTTAGTGCACACAGAACCATGGTAGCTAAGCAACAAAAAAAAAAAAAAAAGAAGAAATTGAGGACTTGATGTTGTCTCAAAATGACCACATTCTATGCTTAACAGGTGTTTGAAATGGACCCTGCTCATTAAATCCAGCCAGACTTCTGCTGGGTGACCAAACTGTCTTCATTCTGCCCGTGGGCTGGTGTTAAAAACGATACAGCTTCATGATTTTGGGAGCTAAATTTTTAATTTTAATGCTTATTCCACACTGTGGCTGTCCGTCTGCAGTCTCTGGTTCCCTCCCAGCCTCCCTGGGAGGTGAAATTTCCATGGAGGGGCTGATGTGGTGCCCCAAGCCTTGCAGTCCACCTTGGGGGAGCTGCCACCAGGAAATATTAAATTAAATGTTAAAGAACTGTTTCTAACAGTGGTGATCATCAATCTCCAGTGACACACAGAGTGAGCTTACATTAGCTCAGCCTGTGGAACTTACAATAACCAATTCTATAAATACAACAGGGTTAAGTCCTGCTTAAGAGGGAGAAATGGAACTTAAGTCTCTTTCAGCCCTAAATATCTATCAATGTAAATCTAGACTGACTTTTTACATTAATCTTAGAAATTGATCTGGATCAAATACTTAGAATGATATATTTTACTTCTATGAAAGATTGGATTTCTCTTTTTCCTGCCATAAAAATAATATTTTTTTTTCTCAAAACTTACTCTCAGGCTGTTTTTGAGAGTTTCTAAGAACTCTCTCTCTAGGTACATATTACAAGTACTAATGATTCAGATTGTTTGGGAGAAATTTGTGTGAAATTCATGACCAAAGACTGAAAATCCTGTCTGAGGATAATCATGCTGCTTGTAGTCATATACCAACAATACCATCAGTTTATGCATTACACTTTCACCCTGGATTGCAAATAATCTCATGATCATGAGATTTGCTGGTCATGAAACTGCCTTAAAAGAATTTTCCATTTTCTTCAATTTTAGCTGCTTCTGACATCCACTAAAATCAATATTAATTCTGTTATTGATAGAAGCATTGCCTATAATTTATTTGATACAAAAATAATGAAAAAGACATTTTATTCTTTATTCTGTATATGTACATTTAAAGACCTGCAATATTTATTTATAGCTTGTCAAGAAACAGTACTTAGCAATGTGGGTATGGATTACTAGAAAATGACACTATATAATTTAACATGAGCTTTTAGACAGTATTTGTTGTCAGACCCTTTTCTACTTTGGCCACTCTTAAAAAGTATATTTTAGAGAACTGAGAAGTTCCTGAGGTGTATATTATCTATTTGATTTTCTTTGAAAACACAATCAAACTGTCACAGCAATTGTTGAAAGCTTCACTTTCTACAACAATTCTCTATTACATGCCGAGCTAAGTCACATTTTAATTTTTATCACTGAGCTATTTTTTTATCTCAATCCCATATTTAACCACTACCTATGTGAGACTGGTTCACTGACTTTAGATTGTAAAATATTGACTTTGCAATTCAGAGTCACTATTTCTCCACCCAGTGCTACAAAAACCAGATTATTTAATACAAAATAACCAGAGTTGTTTATAAATAAGATAGAGTATTTATAAATAAGATAGACTTTAAAAAATCCCACCAAATGCAAAAAAAAAAAGGCAAACAAAGCTAAAACAAAACAAAACAACCCCAAAACTTAAGTTCATCCCCATCTTCTCATCCAAAGTTCCCTGATGTGATGTGAACTCCAGATTCACTGTCAGCGTCCCAATAACTTGGCACTAGGGCTCACTGCAATTCACTCACACCTCTTAACCTGTACCAGGATAAATTGAAGGTGGTGTAGGACATTCAGTGTAAAAAATCCCTCTTTATCATGGAGCAGTGTGATGCTTTAGTGTGAAGAGATATCTCTTCAAGCAGGAACACTGTCTTAGGTTGCAAATGCAAGATGTGGCTGGGGCTGTGTGTTCTGTCCCCATCTGTCAGAGGTGGGGCAGTTCTCTGCTGTTCATTGGGCAGTTTTCTTTATCTCTTCCACACCCAACTCTCCCTGCAGGAGATCTCTGCTGTTCATGGCCACTGAGTGTCCCTGCATGGCTGAGAAAATTCCATCATCCATTGGGAGAGGGTCCGCCCAGGGGAGGAGCCAAGCATTCCTACCTGGATAGAATCTGAGCGTTTGGGACACCAGAGCAGCCTTTTCCACTGGATTCCCAGAGGAAGCAACTACTTTTTCCACTGGATTCCCAGAGGAGCAGCCCCTTTCCCACTGGACCTTCAGAGGAAAACTCCAGCCTTGTCCAGGATCCCTGCTCCAGCAGAGCCACCCCTGGCACTGCAGGAGGGCTGAGCCACCATGGGATGGCACTGCCGCCAACACCCTGACACACAGGGGGTCAGCTCCTGTTCTGACTCTGTCAGTGTTTTCTTATATTACTGCATTTTTATTTTATTTTTATTTTTTCCAAAAAAAGAACTGTTATTCCCTCTCCTATATCTTTGTCTGAGAGCCCCTTAATTTCGAAATTATAACTAAGAGAGAGGGGGTTTACATTTTCCATTTCAAGGGAGGCTCCTGCCTTCCTTAGCAGACACTTGTCTTTTCAAACCAAGACAAACACAAAAGAGCATCCTGCTTAAAGCAGCTGAGTAGCCTTAGAATCCTCAACAAAACTAATTAATACTAATCCTGTTCTTGGAGATTATCTACAGAATTGCATAGATGGAGACAAAATGTTAGTTAATGACAATTTACACTTAATATTTTTTAAAATCAATTTTTAAAAAGCAAACCACAAGAAATTATAGAGTTTATGCAGTTTTAAAACTCAAACAGGAAATCAACAAAAATTGATTTTGGCAAAAAAGATAAATCTCTGTATTTCCAA
The DNA here is from genome assembly GCA_013397155.1 of Irena cyanogastra. Classification (NCBI taxonomy): domain Eukaryota; kingdom Metazoa; phylum Chordata; class Aves; order Passeriformes; family Irenidae; genus Irena; species Irena cyanogastra. The sequence goes on from VWZV01011713.1 coordinate 22,823, forward strand.
AAAAGTAACATGGAAAAATGCAGGAATACTAAAACATTTCAACAGTCCACATACTCTTTTCTCTAAATAGCATGTGAGCAAAGAGTTTCAAACTCCTTTTTGAGCAAGCACTTCTGATGGCACATTTATCTTTTAGATACTGATTGCCGGCTTCGGGGTGGTGTAAAACAGGCAGTTCATCCAGTTTAAACACACACAAGTACTGCATCTCTATTACAAATGTGAATAGGTGTGTTTGGTAACTAATATTAATTATAGTGAGCACTCACCACATGCATTTCTGCAAGTTAAGAACCAAAAGCCATCAAAATAAATTCTTTTTATGCTGAATGCAGTCAGTAAGAAGCAGTTGGCAAGAAGTATCCAGATGGATTGTCTGCCATAAGTAAAGAGAAAGGAGATGAATTCTTCTGCAAGAGCATTGGCCATTTTGCAGGTTTTATTCTTCCATCTCTTTATAGGATAAATTGTGGGGAAATCAGGTTTATTTACTGGCATTGTTGAGAGCATTCAGCTGAAAATCTGCAACACAGTACCAGAAAATATGTCGTTTCTGAAATTGAAAACATATCACATTTCAGACAATAACCTAATAAACAGGAAAAAAAATACTTGAACTGTGGGCTGCAATGGACAGTGATTTGCATAAAAGGGCAGATGAAAATATCAAGCCATCAGATGCATGGATGACCACTCAAAAGCAATAAATTTGAGGTCTGTGTTTCATGCTAATTGATATATTTTTATTGGACAGCTTGTCAGAAAAGTCACAGAGACATGTAGGCATCCACAAATGAAAACCCTAATTTTTGAGGGATGCCCAACAGCATTTAGAAATTATTTCAGTACAATAACAACCTCAATAGCTGGGAAGACCCGGGGACAGATGGCTTTGGGACCTTGGAGCACGTTTCATAGTATTATCTTTGAGTCATTTAATTAAGCAGCTACTACTCCTTGCAACAGATCTTTTTAGAGAAATCCACAATGACATTTCTCTGCTTCCTTGCTGACACCCTGGCTCAGTCCAGAAGTGTGGACCAGAGAAAGGCAAGATATTTTCTCTCTCTCTCTGTTTTCCTGCTGCCCACAAGAAGGGAAGCTGCATGAAGACAGAAAGGCTGTGTAAATGCTCACTGAAATGCAAGAGACTGTGTGCATTGTAAACAGAATGGTTGTGCAAAATACAGGTGAATAAAGTCAGAGACATCCCTTTATTCTGAGAGGCAAGACAACAGAGGACAAAGAGACAGCTTGAAGGACTTCTAAGAAAGACATGGAAATCACCCCTTCCAAACTGGAAATACTCAATTTCCAGGCAAGAATAGATGTTTGCTAATAGGTGAGGACCCTTTCAAAAATATGAAAGGTCTAGAAAATGGTTTGTGAAACCATAAACCAAAATCTTGTCTCCAGTGTATCAGCCAGGGCTCAAACATCTGATCTGCCCATCTGCTGACACGTAACAGACTTTTTCTCCTGCTGGCCTTAAATGACTCGTTCATCCAGCCCTAGGAAAGCAGAGGGAATTCAATCTGCACTTGTTGGACCCAGGGCACAGGGAATATTTCCCTGCCTGTCCTGACAAATCCTGATTCCCAGAAAAACACTGCTTTTAACCTTTGTCCATGGAGAGGGCTTCCAGGGCTTTGGGATGAAGTGGAGTCTGTGAGTGTGTAAAATAGATAGCAGTGTAGTTTATCACAGGGTGAAAATTTTACAGTTTTGGGGTTTTATTATGGAGGTAGATGGAGGACAAAATGGAGGATTTTGAACACTGTCTGATCTCCTTCTTCTTCATCTGCTCCATTGTCTGCAGTGTTGGTGGCTCTGGGTGATTGGTTGGGGAAAGTCACAGTGCAGGTGTTGTGTGTTAGACAAGGAGCTAGTTATTGGTAGAAAAGTAGAAATAAAATATGTTTTAAGAGTTAATTGGACAAAACAGCTTTAAAAGACCTCGAAACTGCACATCTTGTGACCTCTTTGCTGTCTTCTCCTTGTGTGCTAAGTCTGGTGTAGACGGCACACAGAGCTTGTGGTAAGATAAGAAATAAACAGCAACCTGAAGACTGAAAAAGTCCTGTTCATCTCTCAGTCCTGGCACAGAAATCTTAATAGGGGTCTCCCACACAGGAGGCCCCAGGGAGGTTTCCCGCAGTAGGAAAGTAGAAATAAAGTACGTTTTTAGAGTTAACTGGACAAAACAGCTCTAAAAGACCTTGAAACTGCACATCTTGTGACCTCTTTGCTGTCTTCTTCTTGTGTGCTAAGCCTGGTGTAGACAGCGTGCAGAACCTCTGATGAGATAAAAAAATAAACAGCAACCTGAAGACTGAAAAATTTATCTCTCAGTCCTGGCACAGAATTTTTTATTAGGGGTCTCCCAATCAGGGGGCCCCAAGGGGTTTCACACATGCACTCAATTCATAAAGCTCCATCATCACAGAGACAGAATTTCTTTCCCTTGGGCTCCCTCATTTTCTCACCTTCTGGCATCACTCCCGACTGCTATTGCCACTGGAATGGCACCTTTTGGTGCTTACCTGGTACAAGTAACTGCATGGGAAAGGCATCAGTAAAAGAGGAAAAAACACAAACATTTATCCCTTTCCCAGCTGCTGTTTTACTGGACTGCTTTCAACCTGAACAAGTTTAAGGGCGGCTGTGAGTGGAAAGTAATTTCCATAGATTATTTTTCAAAGAAAGTGATTTTAGACAGCAGGAGAAAATGATGAATCTTGCATGCAATTTACCCTCCTATGCCAGAAATAATGAAAACTAGGACAAGCTGTTCCACAGAAGGATTAGACACTTATCCAAGATTGGAAAACTGTCAGTATCTGTAAACATTTTCAAAAGTTTACACTACACCTGGGAAAGTGACTCTTTTGAGTCATTTTGGCAGATATGCTCCTTTTCTTAGAATCCTTTGAAAAGGTCTAGGAGCTTCTATTTCCATAATTTGTGGGGTTTTTGCAAGAAAATTATTAAAAGGTTAAAATGCATAACACCAAATAAAACGTGAGAACAAATGAGAAGAGTTCATTTTACTGAGACTGTTAATTGTATCTTTGCAATGTTTATAATAGATCAAGCAAGCCAGTGTACTGGGTGTAGGTGGCAAGGTTTTGGCAGCAGGGGAGGTGTGTGGGGGAGAACTCTGTGCAGAAATGCCAGGGACAGCCTTGGGAAGGGCTCAGACAGTGGCAGCTGCTTCCTCCTGGCTCCACAACAGCCCCACCACAGGCACAACGGTGCCCAGGAATGGAGAAACAAGGGAAAAAATAATAAAATGAGTGTAGGAATCAGTCTTACAACACCAGTGTGAGAAAACAATGCAGGAGGTGCTCCAGGTGTCAGAGCCAGGGTTTTAATTAACTTGGTTAGTTTTTCCCAAATCATGTTTTGACCATGATCATGATTGGTAAGTGATGTCCCTGTCTTTATTTTGACCCACAAGCTTTTTTTTTTGCTTTATATTGCCTGCCTGTCCTGCTGAGGAGAGGTCGTGGAGAGCAGCTGGGTGGGAAGCAGCAGCATGTCAAGGTCAATTCCCTGCAGCAAGAAATATTCTTTTCCTTGGGAGCCTTTTTCTTTCATGGTCCTTCTATATGTGTCACTATTGCCTTTGAATTCTGGATTTTTTTTACCCATGTTGCATGTGCAGGATGCACCAGAGTGAGCCATGATCTTTCTAGCTCAGGCAGGGAAGAAAAGTCAGATTCAGCTCTGTGTGTACTGCCAGCCAGAATATCAGCATTCTGGTCCTTAAAAATGAAGAATCTCTTTGTATTGTGACAAAACTTTTATCTTGTTGTTACTAATGCTAGCTAATATTTGCAATTTGCTGTGTAGCAGCAGTCAGAGAGAGCAGAGCTCACACACAGAGCCCTGTCCTGCCCCCCAGGCGAGTTTCACAAGTGACAATGTGCTGTGTCTTTTGAAAAGAGCAGCAGCTTTGCCAAGAAAACAAAGCAAGAGTGAGTCTGGCCAGCTTTCAAAGCATTCAAATCTCAGAGCAATTTTTTTTGCAGACCGGTCTTGGCAAAAACAAACCCTCAAGACAACTTTGCACTTTCCAAAGCAGTTGCTCCAAATTTTCCATGCTAGCAGACATAGTGAGTCAAACCAATGTAAAGATCTCCACATGAAAGGTCAGCAAGCCTGCAATTCCCACAAAGCTCTGGGTGGGTTGGATTCATGTTCTACATTTCTTCTGATTAAGATTTTAGGAGCTGAGTCTTTCTACACAGCTGCATCTTATAATAAAAAGGCACTGCTCACCAGAAAAATAATAATTATTTTGCTACTCATGGCTTCAAAATACAGCCATTTTTTACCTGCTTGGATTTCTAGACCAATCCTGCATTATTCTGCAGATAGACTCTTGGATTTGGTGCTTATGCCTTTGCAAAGCAATGGGTAAAACCCTTACTTTGTCTGAATATAAAATGTATCTGTCTGTGAGTTTAAAAAAATGTAATGTAGCAATTTAGCAGGTAATCAAGATAGTTTTTTTTTATTGTTAAAATGTTTATTGGTTGTAGCCACAGTAATGAGGAGAGTCAGTGTCCTCACAAGTTTCAGGAGGCAGACTTAAAGCACAAAATGTGTGCTAACATTGTGGGTCATGGAGAGAAGCTGAGTTTATAGAGACACTGCCTTAATAATTGAGTTCTCTGTTGGAAATGCATTTTGCACCTCCTGCCTCTGGACAGTGGCCAGGCTTTTAAAAATTCCATGCTAAAAGTATAGCAACCAACAAAAAAATAGTTGTAGGACTGGTTTCCTGGTTCAAGTACCATGAAAATATTTAGGAGAGAAAAGAGTAATTCTTGATTTTTTTGTGGGCAAAACAGTGACAGGCACATGTTCAAAGGTCATTCATGGGCCTCAACGAGAGGTGGTCATTTGGCATGCTAATGTCAGCTGTGGAGAAGCATATGGAGAAATGACTGTGATTTCGTAATAAACTGTCCCCTGAAGTACTGATTGTTTTTTACTGGAATCCTGTTGTTTCAGCTCAGAAGAAACAGTCAAATGAGTGGCATGAGCTAAATGTCAGTTCTGACAACTATATTCCACCTGTCAAATTTCTAGTGCAGTGTGAAATCAATTTATTTGGTTCCTGTCTCCAAGTGCTGAGGAACTTGCATCTCTGAAGCAACTGCTGCTGAAAGTAAGTAGAAACAATCTTATATAGCTGATGTGTTGGGTTTGCCTGTCATGTACTTTCTGATAAACTGTTTTACATAAAAATGCAGAGTGGCTGGTGAAATTACTCAAATCTTCACCCAGAACTGAAACCTAGATAGAGTCCAACTGTGCTTCGAGTTGGAATCATTATTGGGTTCTAGGAGATTTCAGTCATCCCTGAGACTGGCCTGTAGTTATAAACATCAGATGTTGGACTTGGAAATCTTTTCCAACCTTGGTTCCAAGCAATGATTCTTTGATTCTGTGGTCTCTAATAACAGCTACACCCCTTGTCTTATTTTCTCTCCAGTATTTCAGAAACATGAGTCACGCTCTGATCTTAAGACTTGCTCCAAGTCAAACTTGAAGGACTTGGACCAATAGTTTGAAAAATGACTTAGTATTACATAAATCTGCAAGGTGTTCAGTCAAAATTGGTGTCTGCTTTCTTTTGATGGGATGGGTCTGAAGTGTAAATCCTTTCCATCATAGCAGTCGGCAGAGTGCCCCTTTTGGGTTTGTGACTGAAGCAATGCTGGTAACACACCAGTTTGAGCATTGCTGAGCAGTGCCTTTAGAACATCAAGGGTGTCTCTTTTTTCCTCTCTGTCCCTGCACCAAGTAGGCTGGGGAAGGGCAAGGAAGTGGGAGGGAAGAAACTGTGGGAGACTGCCAAGGGGAGGGAGATTTAGGGTGGGTAACCATCGCTCAGTGACTTCTAGAACATGCAAGTGACTGCATCATTGTCATCACCTGTGTGTGGGCTCTCCCCTCCTCCCCTTTTCCTCTTTTGTTTGCTTATTAAACTATCTTTATCTCAACTCATGATTTTTCTCACCTTCACTGTTCCAAATCTCTCCTCCACCCCACTGGGAGTGGCAGGAGTGGTGCTGCTGACCACGGAGAGCCCACTCCATGTAAGTGTGTGCAACATGTGATGCATGTGACTGGTACCTTCTGACTCATTTGTTGTTGAATTCTCTCAGTGTTTCAAGAGTAACCCCCACGAGCACTGAAAAATGTAAAAGGATGTGAAAATCCCTCTAGATTTAAAGATTCTCAGAGTTTCTGGTAGTTAAACCATCAATGAGATGGAACAGTTGCCTGGGGCAGTTTCTAGTGCAGACGCAAATTCCTGCAGCTATTTGCCATTAGAAAAATCAAACTTACTTAAAAAAACTCCCTGAAATCAAAACTGAACAATTCAGACAATATAATCTATTTGCTCTTGGATCTCAGGTGCCAGTCTGAGGAAATCTGAATAAAACTATGCCACATTAACAGAGTAAAATGAAGGTTTAGCACTAACAGACCACTACAGCTGTATTCAAGCAGATTGAAAGTTTACCCATAACAATTTTCCTAGATATGACTCAGTGGCCATTCCACAAAAACACATGGCACCTTTTTATGTGTTGCATGCAGCTTTTCTTCTGGAAAAAAGAAAAAATGTCAAGAAAACACAAAACTCTATCAAAGCCCAAACTTCAGAAGAGAGTATCAGATATTTTCTGGTGGATATCAATGTTAATGATTGTAATAGCTTTTTAAATTGTATTTTTTATTATTTAAAAATAATAATATTTTATGATTTAAAAATAATTTTTTTTATGATTCCAGTCCTGGAAGAGCTGTGCTGAATCAAATTTTCATTTAGAAAGGGCCAAATTCTTTCTCATTTTTATATGCAAGTCTGTCTGTTCTTTCTTCATGTCAGGAACTCTTTTTCCATTTCAGTTTTATTGTAATGGAGCTGAAACTGGCCTTTTTAACTTTTATATGTACACAACATATTGAGAACCTAATAGTAAGAAAAGCTTTGAAAGAATTCTTACTAACACAAAAGGATAGTTTGTTGAAGAAATGAAAGATTGGAGCCAATTATACAGCATGGCTGCTGTAAATTTTTCTCAAATACAGCATCAAATACATTCTATTCTATCCATTTATCCTGTAAGTTTAAAATATGACTCATATACATGAATCATATTTTTTTCCTTGATTGGCCCCCTAAAATTTCTGGCAATTCCTACATTAATCTAATTATTAAGCAAAAGAGGTAGGCAAAGGCAGACTCACAGCAACCTGATGAAGCCTTTAGAGTGACAAAGGCATGCAAGATTCAAAGATGTTAGCCACTTCCTTTGCAGGCACCAAAGTTTCTCCAATTCTACTTACACAACTTGTAATCAAAGGGCAAAAATTAATTTGGAGTTATGTGCTTTGTAGGTCAGCACTTTCTGTTACTTTGGAAAGAGAAAATAGATCATTAAAAGGGATATATCAGCAGGAGGACGGGTTGAAAGTGCTTTAGGAAAATGAAAAAGAAATAAAAGTGAAGTTGCACAGAAGAAGAACCTTTCCACCTCATGATCTGCCCAGCATACACTGGGGCATATCCTACTGGCAAGTGTGAAAAAACCTCCTGGTTCCCAGAAAATTAGGTACAATTTGTATTTAATAAAGGCTGAGTGATATGACTTCCATGTTACCATCAATCTTTTATCTTCCCGTTTTTACTTGGGGTGGGGAGAACATATCTTGTTTGTAAAGATAAGTTTTTGTTGAAGGGGTGGTGTTTCTCAGTCACACTCCATATTCCAGCTTCAGCACAAGACCTGAGTGAACACATTTTTCTAATCACTCAAGCCTGAGCTTTGTCCCCTGAATCTCTAAGTTCACATTAAAAGAGAACTTGAGCAGAGCTGCCTTTCCAGACAGCACAAAGTGAGAGACAGCTGTTCTTGATTTTCTCCAGCATATATAAATTGCCTGGCACATCTTCATCAATATTACACACAGAATTCTCAGCAGCCATCACAAACATGAACACAAAGAACTGAGAGACTTTCCAAGACAGGACGTTATTTTTGGACGACAAATTTGCAATGCCTTCTGCAGATCTAGAAAGCTTTCATGATAATTGTGAACTAGTATCAAAAACCTATGCAAATGTACAAGATATTTTTAATTTTCTCTGTGTGTAGGAAGACAGGGAGAAGGCAATAGGGACAAAAACCTGAGAGAAACATTGATTTAAGTGTTCTGCCAAGTCTGTTTTAAATTACAACGGAGCTATTATATGCTCAGTTTCCATGCTGTGTGTTGGTACCCTTGCTCAAATATAGTCCTCCAAATGCAGTTTTCAGTCATGAATAATTCTGTCATTCTGTCAACTGAAATGTGGCATTAACTGCTAATATTATAGGTTACCTTGCAAATAAATAACAACTGCTCTGTAAAAAAATTGAAAGCATAAAATGTTTATCCTTTGTATCCTTTTTCTACTTTTATCATTTCATGCCTGTATATGATAAATGGGCAGCAATTGGTAAAATTTTCTTCCTTCCTTCTTTCTTATGGCTGGTGCCACTCTGGTGCAGTGCTTTACATGGTGATATAAAATGAATCAGAATGGTCACATCAGGTTCAACAATTACAAAAATCCCTCAACTCGACCAAGTATTGTCATTCCAGTAATTTGTTAAACTGAATTTTTTTTCTCATATGCAGTCTTTTGATTAATATATATTTCTTCAAATGCACTTAAATCAGAATTTATCACATCAAGGTCGTGACACTCTGGCAATTTGGTTTCACAGAAGTAGCTTTCATTAACAACAGGGGTATGACCTTAGCTTTGAGTTTTCTGGTTCTGTCAGTTTGTGCTACAATTTTAATAAGGTTTAAAACTAGGCTTTTCAGCACTGCTTTCTTTAAACAGTGTTCTTAGCAGCTGCAATTTCCTCCGTGCAATCCATTAACAGTTCCTAACCCTTTCCAAGTGAACCAGTGAAAGACACTTGAAAGAGCAGTGTGTCAGACACTCTCTGATGGCTTTTATGAGATGTAGCCATAAATGTTTCTGTCCCAGTGATGCCATTTACTTTGATTAATATGCAGCAATCACTGAAGAGACGTTTCTCAGCATTGTATAAAATGAGGTACATGAAGCAAGGACACAAGCTATGACCCAAAAATACCCACTGAGCACCAGGAGGGGATACACTCCCACTGTTTGTAATCCTTTCACTCCTTGTTTACCCTGTGTTGTTCTGAAACTCTTGGGTTTGTGTAAAGACAAGCTTATGTTTAGGTGTGAGAGCAGATGGAAGCCAAAGTTTCAGTAACTGTGTCTTTTTAGCATGCAGATGACAAAACTTTGTCTGATGTCAGAAACAGATGGAAACCATTACTGCCTATCACAATACACATATTACTAATTTCCTGCTCTAGAAATCTGGCAGGACCATACATAACAACTTTCTAGAAATATCCAGCTATCTAAAGCCTGTGCAAGACATGTGCAACGTTTGAAACATCAACCAAAATAATACCAAAAGCCCTTCCACAAACCTGAAAAGTATTCTATCAAGTCTAAATATATATATTCCAATGCATTTGAATCATCCCTTAGGTAAAAAATAATAAATCAGGAAGACCCACTCTGATGGGATAAATCAGAGCACGTCTTTTACTAACAGGAAAAAGAGCTGGCAGAGTGTAGACAATTTGTAGACAAATCAAAGGATCAGTATCTGTTTTCTAGCATATGCTGAGAACTTTACTTTTCAAAAAAAATCATTGTGTTTTGGAGAAAGTTGTTTTGGATAAAGGCTTTTAACCGTCAAACCAAAAGTCCAGCCTCTGAATGCAAGCAAAAGGGTGGCCCCACATCAGTAGGTAAATTATTAAATAAATGTTGCTAGAACACAAATTCCTTTTTTTCATTGCTAGAGAAGTAATTGACAGTATGAATGCAAGGGAAAAGTGCCTTTGTCATTTTTCTGCTACACAACTTCTGCCTGTGAGATCTCTGAATCTACCTCTCTGTGCTGGTTTCATTTCTTCCTCAAGTACTCAATTAACCTCCAATCTGGAAATCAGGTAATTTAGTTCAAATTAATCTCCAGCAGAACACAGTCCAGCCTATTTCTGTGATTGCAGATCCCCTTTATTTTCTTTTTTCTCCTTTATCTTCATTGCTTTTCTACAGTTCTTCTTGATTTATATATAGTGTACATCTAAAACAACCTTTGCACAAAGGAAAACTAACAGCCTGTATTTCCTGCATTTCCTGCCTTTCTTTGTGAGACCTGACAGAAATATGGCTTGCAAGTAGAAGCCACTTCAACACAGGCATCTTGTCCATAAGTTAAACTAAAAATAGTGGAGCTTTTTCTTCAATTTTCTGTGAGTTATTTGTAGCACTGTTCCAGGCAAAGCGCACTTAACTGGGGGGATTTCGGTTAATTTATTGCCAATTAACATAAACATTCAATTACTGATTTGGCTGTTGGGAAGCAAAGAAGACAAACATTTGAACACAAGAGGGAAAACAGCTTTCTGCTCCCTTTTCCAGGCTCCACAGGACTCCACCAGACACTTTTCCTTTCCCTCCCTGTCTCCGTCCTCTCCCTACAGACACAGGTCACTCTCCATCCCTCCTGAGGCCATGGCTGGGGTCAGTGCACCAAGGCTTCTCCCTGTCACTCCTTGTTCCTCACTTTGTTCTTCACCTGGCCCTTCCTTCCCATCTGTTTCCTCCCCTCTGAAAGGGCCCATCCAGGTGCCACAGTCCCTTTGGGGCAATACCAGCTTGGTGGTGCAGCCCCTCCTAGAGCTCTGGCCTTGGTCCTGCCCTTTTTTCTCAGCATTTTGGCCTTTTCTTTAAATACATTTTCCCAGAGGTACCAGCAGTGGCCTATGGTGTGCTCCTTGCAGAGCCACCTGGAACTGGGATTGTGCAGAAATCACCCTGCAGCCCCCCCAGCTGCTGAAATGATGCCCCCCACAGCCAGTGCCATTCCTGGGAAGGCACGGACAAACCAAATAAGTGATAAGTGAAACACTGTAAAAAGAATGCAAATCTTAAAAGAGTGGGATTGAGGTTTGTAACATTTGCAAGTTAGGAAGTTCTAAGCAACTCCAAGCACACTGTCTGTACATATTGGGTGTGGCACCATCAAATTACAGGGTTTGCATGTTCCTGGTGTGGGGATTGAATGGATCTCCTTGGTCACTCCCTGTGATTCTGCAATGTGTGCAAATGTCTGTGCTCCTGGATGGAGTTAAAGTGTGGAAGAAACCACCTTGAAATGCTCCAGTTTTGCTGGAGTTAGTTCTTCTGTCAGATATGAGGTCTCTGGGTCACAGAAGAGACAGATTCTTGAGAAGCAAGTTCAGCAGAGCTTGTGAAGACATTGCTCATCAATCCTTGAAATCAATCCTTGCTGCATAACTGAACGCTGCATCCGACATCAATGGGAAATTGACACCAGTTGGTGCCAAATGCCCTTTAGAACACGTGGTGAGTAAGGAATAAACATTGCAAACAGGTTCCCAATGTTGATGTCTCCACTCATCCTCACAAAACAGAAAGAGTCATGACATTATCTCACAGGGATTTTTTGTGAATGAAACATTCATGTCTTGGAAAAGGCAGGCAAGACATTAATTTTACCATAGTTAAGAAATGCTATAAAAGACTAACCGAAGACATGGTTCAGAGGCCAAGTAATTTAATTAAATATAAAATATCTGTTGCACTGGATCACAGAATTTTGAAACTGTCATGATAATCTCAGGGATAAACCACAAATTTCTGTGAAGTCCCTCAGCATCTTGACCTGTGTCACTGGCAGTTTACACCCCCAAGGTCCTTCAAAGCCTATCTGTGTGTGCAAGCTTGTCCCTGAGGAATTTCTATAAACCCAGGTAGACACAAATGGAAAAAAACACAGCTCAATGTGAATCCTGAGCCTAAGCATTTATACTGTGAGAGAATCTTCCTACTGTCCACAGATCTGAAAATACAAACACTTAAAGGAGGGGTTCTTTAATATTCACACTACAATCATAAATGAAAAATACTTTTACTACCCATCAATTCTTAGTATAATTTCAATGATTTCTTCAGAAATTAAATCAAGTGGAGCCACTGTCTGTGAGGACTACTTTTGTTAGAGCACATGAAGCTGCCTTCAGCATTTAGTATCATTACTGATTGTCAGGATATTAAAACACTAATAAAGAAAAAAAAAGAGCAGGCTTTGAAAAAATAAAAAAAAAAAATTAAAATCCTAAGTCTCCTTGTCTTTTGGCCAATACAGATCTCTTTAATTTTCTGATTGCTGCCTTTTGTACAACCAGGCAAATTAAATTTTAACTTCAGAATTTTGATCTGTATGTCCCTGTCTATTATTTTGAGACCTAAGCAGAGATCTGCTTATACATTTTTGAACTTTATTTTTTGGACTCAAAGAAAAGTGTCCCATCATGCCATTTCTTCCTTCCAGCATAAACTTCAAAATAACCAAATTTCTTTAGACAGAAATTTCTTCTGTCTAAAGAAAAAAAAAAATCTCAGCACTCTTAGTCGACCCCATTCCCTTCCATTTTTGAAGAACCCTCAATTTCAAAGAAACCATGGTATTTTCTGGTCATTCTTTCCCTCTGTTTTTGTGCAAATCAATGTTGTGACCAATGGCTCATTGTCTTGTTTTGACCTGCAGTGATCAAGGGAGCAAGGCTGCCTGTAAGTAGCCACAAATAGCTCTGTGCATCATCTGAATGCTTTGTTATCCCTTTTTCTGTCTTCTGGGGAAGTGTTTTTATTTGGTTTGGTATTTTTTTTATTTGGTTTGGTATTTTTAAGTCTCGTTTTGCTGCCCTTGTTTCCCACTTCCTCTGTCTCAGTCTTTGCTCAAAGAAACAACCTCAACCCATTTTTTTCCCACCTCTGTTGTTGATAAAAGCAGCAATTTTTCTTGAATTAGTAAAGATGTATGTGCATAAAAAACCTAAAAAATGGTTTTCCCTCTCTGCCCCCTGCCCCAAGATTTTATTTCCCGATGAAAACTTGTCAGGCTGTCAGAATTACATCACCTGGCAAGAGTTTGTTGGCAGCATGCCCAGAGGGGAGCTGTGTGCCACGTGTGGAATATCAACATTTTATAGGTGTTCATGTTTTGGCCTTTAAAAATTCCCTTCTGTCACAGTTGAACTTTTCTATAGTATAGATAGAGCATACCATTCTTGGAAAAAAAATCAGAATTACAAGGAAATGCTTAAAGAGCAAAATATTATCAATGAATGAACTCAAGTGTGGTTTTTCTGCTGTCTTAATAGAATTCATTTAGCAGAATCCCTCACATTGCTCTGGTGCACAGCTGTAACCATAAGAGTCTTGTAGAGAGGATCTTAAATATTAATGTAAATCAGAAATTATCTTTAAGCATTCATTTGATTTCATATCAAACATATTCCCTGAAAGAAGTATATTTTGCATTGAGAGTGTATTTTAAGGGAAACTCAAATCCATACAATCTGAGACTGAGATGATAGAGCTTGCAAAATAAATATTCCTGTATGATTGATTTTTCAGAATCTGCTTTTGTATTAAAAAAAAGAAAAAAAAAAAGAAAAAAAAGGAAAAAGGCTTTTTCTGTCCCTACATCCAAGGCAGGTGTTAAAGCACTTGAACAAATGGTGTCTCAAGTATATAGGCAACATTTACGAGCAGAAGGGCAAAAGCAGAGCCTACCAGCAGGAGGAGAAAAGGAATTTCACTATTATCTCAAATTAGTCAAGCACCAAAGGAAAGAAGAGTTTTGCCTGTACATGTTTCTATTCTGAAATGGGTAAATACCTCTGTCAAAACCATGCATTCTCCATATTTCTCACCCTAGCAAGGCAAAACAAAAGAGCAAAGTGCATGTGCAGCATTTCAGGTAGCAGTGGAGTCTCCTTTCCCCTGCCCCCTTAAATGCTGCACTGGCCATCTCCTCTATTTGCATAACTACAATTTAAATTTTTAAATTAAGAAAACAAGAGAAATCATGCAATTAAACGTCTGAGGTGTCCTGTTGACCTTGGCTGTTGGCATTCCAATCCCTTCTGTTATTTGGTAGTAGCACAGGAGGGTGAGATGGAAGGGAGCAGCTTGAGTTGAGTTTCTTTTCCAGCTGGGTTTTTAAACATCCCTTGGAGAGGATAGGAAGTAAGACCAGCCTGTGATTCTGTCTGAGGATGTGCCCACTGGAAACTGGAGCAGATTTATCCCTGAGGAATGTCCTGGGCTGCCTGTTCCTCCTCTGAACTCACGTACCCATAGTGGCAAGGCAGAGGTGAGTTTTCCATCCCACTTCCTCATGTCCTCTCTGTGCATGTCCTCCAGTCCCTCACCACCTTTATGGCCCTGGACCAGCCTCTCTCCAGGAGCTCTGGGATGCTGGGGAGCAGAGCACTCCCGGTGTGCTCTCACCTGTGGGAAACTGAGGAAGGAACGCTCTTCCTGGAGCAGCCCGGGGTGCTGTTGGCTTTATTTGACACTGCCAGCTTGTCCAGCTCAGAGATTTCTCTGCCTTGCTGCTTTCCAGGCTGGGCAGAGCCAGGTGTGTGCTGGGCATTCCTTAGCTGTGTCTTTCCCTCTGTTGAAACTTGAATTTCACACACACACACACGCCTCCCCCAGCAGCGTTTGACACCAGAGTCTGCTGTTTGTTACACAGGATTCAGCAGGTTTGTCAGGCTCCTGCTACCATCTGCTGTCGAGACAGCTAAAGTGAGCCAGACAATTTTTAATTGACCACTGGACAAAAGGGGAAGTGAGCTAAATGGTGCTGGCAAGGCCTGAGTCCCTGCACTGTCAGGTCAGCATTGTTTACAAGATACGTCAATAAAAACCCCCAAATGTGGAAATCATGGATTATGGAGATAAAGGGGTTTTCTCTTCCTCTTTAAATTGGATAGAATTATGGTCTGTCCACTCTTTTCTCTCATTCAGGGACTGGCTATGCTCAACCCTTAACCTACTGGGTGTGGTGTAATCAAAGAAGTATTTTCAAAGTAGACAAATCGTAGGTGCTTAATCAGGGTTGGTAAATTACTGCAAATACTTATTTTTCAGACATGATTTCTTACTGACTGCTAATCTGAAAGTCTGCCCTTACAATGAAAAGTGTGAGAAATTTAGATGAGCAAGAGTTGAAGTTGGTCAAACATGCAGCAGAGAATCGATTGCTTGGTGACCTTGTCCTGGTGAGAAAGGCTTTTGTTTTACTGCCTTTTTTTCCCTTTTTTTCCTTTTAATTAATCTGTTAAAGTTGGAACTGATTTCAGACTTGCTGTCAGGAGTTGAAAAAATCGTTGTGCACTCTAACCCCATCAACTTACTTGAATTTCCTTGCATGAAATAGATATAAAATATACAAAATATAAAAAATATACAGTGAAGACGTGGTGAATACGAAAAAAAAATGTGATGGAGTTCAGAGTGGATGATTTTGCCCTTAGTAAAGGAAAGAAGGAAAAATTAGAGAAAGCCTTGTGCAAGGTAACCAGACGTTCAATAGAATCGCATTTAGGCTGGCAAAGACCTCTAATAGCATCCAGTCCAACCATTCCCCCAGCACTGCCAAGGCCACCACTGACCCACATCCCTAAGTGCCACATCTACGTGGCTTTTAAATCCCCAGGGATGCAAATGTGCAAAATCAAGGATCTTTGAGGCAGAGGAGGAGAGAGCAGATGCACAACACTGGTTAGGTTGCTGCTGGCAAGGAGGAGACCTGAGGAGGGAAGAGTTCCCTCCTCTGAGGAACATTTATGAGCAGAAGGGCAAAAGCAGACCCACTAGCAGGAGGAGAAAAGGAATTTCACTATTATCTCAAATTAGTCAAGCACCAAAGGAAAGAAGAGTTTTGCCTGTACATTTCTATTCTGCATGGGTAAATACCTCTGTCAAAACCATGCATTCTCCATATTTCTCACCCTAGCAAGGCAAAGCAAAAAAGCAAAGTGCATTTCAGGTAGCATTTCAAGGAGTCTCCTTTCCTCTGCTCCCTAAAATGCTGCACTTATCATCTCCTCTATTTGCATAACTACAATTTAAATTTCTTTTGCCCTTTAGCTTAGAATTTGAGAATCTCAGATTTAGTGACCAACATCAAACCACAAAAAGTCGCATGGGGACAGAGACTGCCATTACCATGAGCATGCAGATGCTCTCTGCTTGTATGAGAGCTGGAGCTGCCATCAGACACTCCTAATTAGAGTGTAGATGAAATGGGCTCTAAGATTTCTTCCAACCCAAAACTTTCTATGATTCTATCAGATACAATAAAATTAACAGAAACATTCAATTTTTTAAAAGCGACAAACAAGTCAGATAAATGCTTCAATTTTTAAAATAACTCTTTTAATTAAAAGCAAAAAGTGCTGCAATTATCAAAAAAACAGCATATGCCATTTAAAGAAAAACTTTAAAGATGGAAAAAAATACTTTAAATATTGGCATGAAAGGACCAAATTATCATCTACAATAGAATAGTTTTTAAAGTCACATTCTTCGACTGTTCTTTTTTATGTTTCTTCTTTATGGTCTCTTTAAGCCATTGAATTTGTGGAGCTGAGAATGTGTGTCTGTGAGAAATTCTAACAGCCGGCTTGCTTACTGCTTCCCAATAAAAAAAACTTTTCACTTTCCCAGAAAATTATATAAACAAATCTTCATAAATAAGTTTTCTCTCAAAACAAGTGATGTTTTTTCTCACAGTTTTTCATAACACCTTCCACATTGTTTTTTTAATTAACCTAGCAGTAATAAAAAAGTATTATTACTGTTAACCAATCAACTTTCAGTAGTAGCAAAAAAATCTATATAAACGACTAGAATTTAATAATAAAAAACCTTCTTTTGCCTTCTAATAAATTAAAGTCTTTTTGTCTTTGTTCATTCAAATAACAACATGAATCAGTTTTAGTTTTTCAACAGCAAGAGATCACCATATCTTTGAAAAAGAACTGTGAGATTTTCAAAGAAATTTGTGTAGCAGATGTGTATTTAGCAGCCAAAATGGTTGGGAAATATCTGAATTCCCTGAGACCATCCTAGCACCCCATTCTGATAAAACTCTTGTTCTTTAATGCTAGAGATACACCTGTATTCTATTTTTACGTGCTTCAGCAGTGAGGTTCTTTAGAGATAAAAATATATTATTATTTTTGCTGACATTAGATTTTGACTTGCCTCTCCGATTTCCTATCCCACTACTTTAAAGCAGGGAAAATACAAATTTTTCTGAAGCCATTTCATGAATTCACCAGTATAGCACCAAAATTTACTGATGGCTCTTAGATGAGGAAGGCACAGGTAATTTTATGTCAAATTCATGGAGTCAGGATCCCTGGAATTGTTCAAGATCTGGTTCGGACAGGTCTGAAATTTTTTTATGCTGCGTTGATAGTGTACAAGACATAAATGGTTCATAAAGCAGTAAGAAAGTAATATTTTAAATATCTTTCCTATTTTTTCATCATGTCTAAGAATGGCTTTTGAAATCTCATATACACAGCCGTCAAACATACATCCCATGTGTTAATTCACATCTGCACCTGCACTTCCTGCTAAGAATTTAAGCCAAACAGAAAAGCAGAATAATTGCTTACATTTTAAACTTAGCCAAAATGATAAAGAATCTTTATTGCACAAGCAACATGTGGAAGTAAAAAACACTGAAAATCCATATTCTGCAAAACCTGAATTCACTCCAGTGAAAAATTAGCATTTCCTCAAGCTATCACATATTCTTTTATTCTTGGTTTAGTGGAAAGTGTCGGGTAGGTGGAACTAGATGATCTTTAATGTCTGGTCCAGTTCAGGGCTTTCTATGATTCCATGATGATTTTATGACTGTATTTATTCTAAAGAACTGAAAACCATGAAAAAGGCATAAAGAGGTTCCCTCCTGCTTCTGGTCCATATTTTCAAAATAAGCTTTTCCCAGCTTAGCTTAAGCTTTTAACTTAACTTAAAAAGTTAAGTTTTGTTCAAGAAGAGTTTAACATTCACACACCACAAATACTGTAATTATAAAAAAGAAAAGCTCCCACCCCCATCCATTTCAAACAGTAATTTTTTGTTGTTTGCTTCAGCTTCAGTGTTGTTTTTAGAAACTGTTGCTTTCTAATGACTATGGAAGATTTTTCTTTTTTTCCTTCATTTATGGCATCTTCAACGTTTTGCTCACAGAGGAACAATTTAAGAATTCCACAGCCACTGTATTCCAACTTAGAATGATGTTTGCTTTATTTCTTTCTTAACTCAGCTGTTTTTGACACCTTTTGTTAGTTTTATGCCAACTTAAAACATTGGAACTGCTATTTATATTCATCTGCTTGATGAACTGTGTGGTTATTTCATAGATCTTCCTCTAAGTAATTCTGAATGTCACTTAAGTGCTCCATCCTACCTCATTTTGGGCATGTTTCTTTCCTTGGCAATAGGATTGAAAGAATATAAATAAAATATTTTTTTTTAAATGGTGGAGAGTCCTCCCAAGCTGCTATTATCACTTCCAGTTAATGAGCACTTCTCCTGCTGGCAGGAGCAGGTGATTGTAATGGGATGAATTACCTGTCCAGCTGCTGTGAATCCCACAGGAGAGAGCAGAAAGCACAGCAGGGACTCTGGTTCAAGGGCTGAAGGGGCACAAACCCTTTCATTTGTTTTTTTGGCATTTCTAATCCTATAAAAAACTCCTTTCAGGAACCTGAAGCCTTTTGTTGTTAGTTTGAGGTGACAGAACACAAGAGGTTTCTTACTCGGACTCCGTTATCATGGAGGTCAAATAAGTTGGATAGATGCTAAATGAAATATCCTAATTCATCTCTGCAGCTTGAGGAAGGGACTATTTAAAAAAAATAGAATTGTGGCATCTTCCAGAAGAGGAACAAGAAGATTGCCCTGCAGAAATAATAGATAATGCATGCAGGATAACACCAAAACACTTGGTGTTTTCAATATCCTTCACATCAAAAGAATTTTAATATAATAAATTTCTGTGACTTTCTCTGTATTGAAGTTCTACAGTTTGGCTTTCAATTTGTACTTTCCATTTGTTTCTGTACTGGCTTATTGTGGCTGGAGGAGCCTATGGCACAGTCAGAAATTCAGCAAAACATGAACTCACATGACAGAGCAACCAAGTTAACAGGTTTTGGATTTTGGTGGTTTGTGCTCATAAACATGTTACATCTATTTCCAAACTGAATGGATGGGATTTATATCCTCAAAGATTTTCAACTTTCTTAACTCCTGAATTTTATTTTGATATCTTTCCTTTTTTTTAAATTAATAAGTAGATGTCCTTCAAGTAACCTGATGTTGCACAATATTGCATAATGTGTGTGAAATCTCATATCAAAATACCAAGAAAGGCTCCTTTGCACGTTTAAGTTTTATTTTCAGAATGTAAGTGGTGCACTGCTTTTGCATTAGCTCCGTGAATGGATTTAACTCCAATGGAAGAAAATTTAGTCAAGAAAACTCAATATATATGGTTTTGCAACTGGTTCAGTCATCTATGCTTCAGCTCAGTTAATTTCTTGATTTGCATTGTTAATTAATCATACTATAAAAAATATCCCTAATTAGCTATTTATGAAACATTGCTGATAAAAATCTACTTAATTTTCCATTCAAGAATTTCCCTTTTCTATTTACATGCAAAACAAATGCAGAAAGTGGGTGCTTGGCACAGCAAAGTGACACACATCTGCTCCAACATCCTGCAGGACACAAAGTACCCTAAACTTGTGGGTGGGAAAGTTCTGAGCTATGAAACTTATCAAAACGGGCTCTTCTTTCACACATAACGTGTGAACACATTGCAACAGCACTCCAAGGCAGAGTTTCATGTCAAAATAAAAAATAATAAGGTAGGAAATAACTACAAGGTAGCCTGGTTTGTGTGATGGAACTTTTCCTTAGTTTATCCCCGGTCTTTCATCCAGGGATGAAATTTTTCTCAGTTTTGCTGAAATTTCCCTCCTCACCCCAGCTCTCTGCCTTAAGAAAAGGGCTGGTGTTCCTCTCTGCCATCACTCAGAAAAAAATAATCAAGAGACTTTTCTCTCTCCCAGCTCCCAGTGAGGCTCCTGTGCAGCAATTCCATGAGCACCAGCTCCTGAGGCTGCAGGGTTTTAAGGCAACAGGAAAAAGGAGCAGTGCACTGGAGGTCCATGTGAGGCACAGCTCTAATGAGCAGACCTCACAGATTTCCTTCTTGCTGGAAAAATCTCTGGGAACTGGGGCAAGCTAAGGCATGGGTGAAAAGAGGAAAGACATTCTGGATTCCCTTCTTTGGCCAGTTGAAAAACTGGCCAAAGTGGATGAAATTCTGGTCTCTTGAGCCCTTGGGGGTAAATTGCAACCTCAAATCCATATCAAATCCCATGGCTGCTGCTGGAGCACTGCAAGAAGCCTCAATTTCTTTAAATTGTTGATTGGGTGTTGAAAGACATGGTCTTTAAGCTGCTTTCCAGCTCAAACCTTTCAGTGATTCTATGGTTTTTTGCAGTGCATAATTATCTTGACAGCTTTAAGCACTGCCCTGAGGTGACCAGAGTTGTTTGGCTGTTACCTGGGCTGGGCACAACTCCAGATGTTGGATTCAGGGCTGGGCACAAATCCAGAACAGCATTTTTGTTTCTGCACCAATGTTGCTGCCCAGAGGCAGCCCCAGCTCAGATGCACAGGGGTGTGTGTCCCTGCACAAGGTGTTCATGGGCTCCTGTGATGTCTGCCTGGGGACACCAGTGCTGCTGTCCTGGCTCACAGAGGACTGAGCTGAGTGGAAGCAGGTGACTGGAATTCACTTGTAGCAGACATCTTGCTGTTGGAGTAGAAAACACACATCTCCTGTCACTCCACAGACCCAGGGTGTCACAGGGTGGTTTGGGTTGGAAGGGATCTTAAAGCTCATCTCGTAATGATGCCTCAGGTTTTGGCTTTTATATTTGGCTTTTTTTTGCTTTAGTGTGCATTTCTGAGCTTCGTGTTAGGGGATGGTGAGCTCCCTTCACAGAGCAGAGAGACAAAACAATTCCTTCTCTAGCTGGGGACCAAGGACAAATTATCCAAATCTCAGGCCCAAGAGCACAAACAACGTGGGCTGAAGAGAGAAAAACAAGAAGGATGGGACTTCATGGACTAAAGCTGTAATTAAACAATTAACTCCAATATGCAAGTGGACCAGAACTTATAAAAGTGTCAGACCCCGTGCCTGGGTGTGCATTTTGTGCCCATTTTGGTTCATCTTGGGTGCAGCCCTGGCTGGGCTCTTGTGCTGCCCAAGCTGGATCCATTGAGGAAATCCTTTTAATAAATCCCTGCTTTATTCTTTAACTCTGTCTAGCCTCTGTTCTAGCTCAGCCTTCTCAAGGCATCAGTTCCACCCCTGCTGTTCACCCCATTGGAATCACCCTGGGGAGGCTCAGGGGCAGAGGGACTTTCTGCTGTCCTTGGAGTTTCTCACACACAGTAAATAAATAAAAACCCTCCCCACCAAGATCTCAGAGCTGCACCTGCTTCTGACCTGTCACTGAACAATCACCTCACCTTTTGAAGCACCTGCTCATCATTAACACGTGGAAGTTTAATTAAAATTTAGGTTTTGACATAAAAGAGCATTTTAGTGAGGGAGACTGAAGAACAGCTGCCTGAAGAGTGATGGTGAGGGAGCACAGAAGATTTCCAGCACTGGTGAGTTCCTCCCTGCATCTATGTACCATGCAGGCAAAACTGGAAATGCTCTGAGAGCTGTTTTTGTTAA
Source organism: Irena cyanogastra (assembly GCA_013397155.1). Lineage (NCBI taxonomy): Eukaryota > Metazoa > Chordata > Aves > Passeriformes > Irenidae > Irena > Irena cyanogastra. Next base: position 44,635 of record VWZV01011713.1, read on the forward strand.
TTTTTAATTACAACAATAATGTACTTTTTAATCATTTCTGTGTAATGGAGGAAAAGATTTCTCACACTAACCCTGGCTTTTCTTGCATTTCTTTGTGTTTTCAAGGCTTTATGTTTTGGTGTAGCAACATATGATTTTGTATAATAATTTACTTGTAAGAATCATTTCCTAATACATACATTTCCAATATGTAAAAGAATGCTACAGACCACAAATGGCATTTATGATATACATTCCATGTATCTATGTATCTCAATATTTATCCAGAAGGTATTGAAAAAAAATCTGTCCTTCTTCAAACTTAGTTAAGCGTATTCAAGAACAAACAAATCCAATGTAAACTTCCACATTTTCTGTAATAACCCTGTAAAACCTAAGCCTAAGGGGATTCTAATAAGACTTAATTAAAGTAATTCTGTACAAATACTTTACTGAGAGGGTTTTTTTTTAATTGGAGAGTTTGCAGTAATTTATTGCTGAGAATAGAATGAAAGACTTTTTCTAGGAAGTTCCTATTAATTTTAATAGTCTCATTTTTTTGCCATTATTCTATCAATACTTTTTCCTCTAGATTCTTGCTTTTTTCTCCTTGGTACTGAGCAAATGAAAAGAAAGATCAGATTTTCTTGAATCACAAAAGACATTCTCAGCATGCCAACAAATCCCAAGTTAAATGTTCACTACCCCTGTCGCAGAGTCAAAAGTCATCCTCCCAAATTAAAGTATTTCTGCCCTTTGTTATTTTACTCTACCTGCCAGGATCTCAAGTCCTGGCTACCTTTTCATTTTGGATCTTCACCATTAAATGTTTCTGCCTGTCCTCAATCAACCAACTACTGTGCCAGCTTCTCCTTCCTGTTGGTTTTCTTGACCTAATCTCACCTTTCCTCTGCATGTCTCTCCTGTTTCACCATTTATTGCTACCTCTGCATTCACATCAGCCAACTTTTTAACCATTTTTCACACTTTTTTACCATTTTTCACACTTTTTTCACTTGTTAAAAATGAAAAAAGGTACGTTGCAAAAGAGGTCATTTTCCTGTTTAATCCTGTGAAGAATTAAACCTAGACTATGTCAGATTTTATGGAGTTGTTAAGAGGCATCACGAGTGCTACTCCACTGTCAAATTTTAACCACATTAAGAATGAGATCAACAGAAATTTAAATAAAGGAAAACAGTTTCTTTTTCAGTAGAGTGGCAGCTCATTAAAAAATCACACCAAGACAGCTTTGGTGAAAAAAATGTAAATAGGATCAAGACACAAACAATTGAATAAAGGGTAGAAGAAGTTTCTGAAACACATGAAAACTTCTGCTCCAGTAACAAGAGTGCAGGGCCCCCATCAGCAATTTTCATTTCCAGCTCTTGAAATGCTGCTAGGAACCAAAAAAGAGAAATCACTTTTGTCCTAGCACTGGCTGGGAACTCAGGGAGCAGAGCAAGGCTTTTTTCCCCAGGTATGAAATAAATCTTGCCTCTACATGGGTTTTTACTGACCTGCCAGATTAATTACTGACAGCTGGAAAGCAGAAATCTTGTGAATTGAAGGATATTTTGTAAATTCAGAGGGGTTTTTTGGTTTGTTTTACATTTATTTAAAAGAATGTAGGAAATTCTGGGGGCAAATCAGACATAGTGTGTCTCATCTTTATTTAGGAATAGTGACTTTTTCTTTAATTTAGGCACAGGGCAGCTTGCTTACATTGATAGAAGTGATTTGCTGGACAGCTGCTGCTGAGTTTCTGTGAGGAATTATCCACTGAAGAGAGACCCACCCCCTTAACTTTTGCTGGAAGAGCACAGTAAGAATCTGGAAATTGTCTGTAAGGCAATTATCCTTCCACAAAGTTAAATTTATTGCCTTTTGAGGTAGTAAGGGATTTGAAAATTTGATGTATGATTTTTCTGCTCTGACACTGGACACTGTAGCAGAATCCTTGTCTAAAAAAATGCCCTGAACAAGTTGACACTGCAGGTTCCCTCAGTGCTCAGTTCAATATTGATTGAACAAGGTCTCTCTGACTGGAATTTCAAGTGTTCCATCAGAGGGAGGAAGGCAGCAGCAGCAAGTGAGCTCAGCTGCCCCACCTGTGCATTAATGCTAATAAAGTGCAATTCCACAGAGCCACTGTGATCACATTGCTGCTCCATCCCCTCAGAGCTCACTCATTTACAAGAATCACACTTCCAGTACAGACAGGAACAGTTTTTGAGGTATTTTATGGCTTAACCTACACAGCAGCCCTGTCAACAAAAGAGAAGTCTATGTAAAAAGAAGAGGCTGAGATGGACACACTTGCATTGCTTTTTGATATCACAATATGTATTTCTTAGAGATAATATACCATGATCATATAGCTGGAAAATATACTGGAAAGACAGAAGATGCCAAAACCATGAAGGAAGAACTAGACTAACATCCTTGCTAGTCTAGCTCAAATGTCAGCAGCGAGGATTGTAGATTTTTAGCTATGAAGATGTGCTGTGAGCCACATTTTTTTTAATAATAAACTCTTGTTAACTCTTTGTAAAATTATTTCAAGGCATACACAAAATATTTGTATTCCATAGAAAAGGCCCGCAGTCTCAAAACTGCTGAACAGCATTTAAAAAATATATTTAGTGTAATCCCCTATATAAATTTTTGTACTGCACAGACTGTGTTTCCCTGCTTTGATCAGGAGGAAGAAATTCTCCTACATATGCTAATTTTCCAAACAACTTCATCAAGAAAAAGAAATTATGTAAAATAAAGCTATCTTTAGGGGGTTTTTTACAAATGTGAAACAGACCTTTAGGTTTTTGTTTTCTGGGGGTTTGTTTTTGGTTTTTGTTTGTTTTTTAAATCGTTACTTTACAGTCTTGAAAACAATTTAGCTCGCTCTTCAAAGCCATAATTTTTCATTTTCAGATTTTTTTGTGCTTGTGAGTTCTGGCAGGGGCATCTAAGAGTCCAAGGATAATTCCTTTTTGTCTCTGTAAGTATTTCTAGCCATAAGAAACTGAAAAAAGTATTACCTATGTTCATCTCTGTATGGGCAAAACCTGTTAGAAAATCGTGTGTGGCAATTAAAGGAGTTTTTAGATACTGATTTGAGAACGGAGCAGTCACTTCAAAAAAATTGACAAGTATATTTTAAAACACTGCTTAAATGATGAGTGAGCAAGGTGGTTGCTTTCAAATTTCTCTTAAAGAGTTCTTGGAATGATAACAATCTTGTTTGAGTGAAGAAATGGAAAGGACTGCTTTTAGCATTTTTTGAGCCTTAGACCATGTGGAACCGTAAAATTCTGTTGGATATACACAGTTTTTTCTAGAGAGGTGATAGAATATATTCATACTATACCTGAGATAGGAAACCCCATATATTGCTGAGGTATTACTAAAAATGTCCTAATTTTTTTGGATTGTGGGGTAAAACATGAATTAGGAACAATACTGGTTTAACAAACACTATGGAAATATTTTAATAAATGAGCAGGGTCCTAGATGGTACATGGACGTATCTGAGTGGTAATGCCAGATGTGTGATCAGAATGCAGTTTCTCCCAAAAAGAAAAATCTCTGAGAGGAAAGCTGTGCCATGTTCCCAGTGAAATTCACTGTCACAGAGCTGGAGTCAGAAAAAAAATTGAAAATATGTGTGTAACTGACCTGTTATCTACTGTGACATCTGATCTTTCCTTTAGAAATTAGGCAAGCAATGACAGTCCACACTGAACTACTTCATTATGTGAAACATGCTTTATGATAAAGTGAGAACAATAATGCTGTGCCAGCTGTGCAGCTCCTCAGCATGAAGAGAATTTTGCACAAATTTATTTGTGTTACTGACCAGCAGAGTTATTTTATCCAGAGCCCTTCTTTCCTTTCAATCCAGACTGCTGCTCTTTTCTTTCCTGTCTTTTATGATAGTGTGGCTCATGCTGGACCTACTGGAATTTTAATTAGGCATTACCTTAATGTGAATATATACTAAATGTTAATCTTATGTTCCAAACCTTATTCATCTACGTTTTCTTGAGGCAAAATTTCTGTCCAGACTGACTTGAAGGAGGTTTTAGGAGATATCTTAGGCAGAAAAACACCTCCAGGGATTAATATCAGAATTATCCAAATTACTGTCTTAAAATTTTCCTTGAGATTTGCCTTTTAGCGATTTTCATCACATATCATATATTATAAATAATTGGAAAGAATTAAGGAAAGCTATATGCTTCCAGTATATAATAATACAGTTGGCAGTGTTGGGTCAAGCAATTAGTAATATATAACCCTGGCTAGGTATAAAAAGATGCATTAAAGTAATAGCGAAAGTAAAATGTTTCATTTAAAATGGTTCCTTTAGTGAACAATTTACTCAAGTATTATCGTGGTTGTAATCTGTGTGAGGGCATTGAATCATCAGTTGATAGGGTCAAATTCAGCTGACAGGGTCAGCTTTCAGCTTAAGTGACTTGCATATCTTCATATCAGATGGTAGAAATCTAAAGCAGGTGAGCCAGAGATTCTGGAGAACAGAATGCAGTTAAACCTTTGGATGTGCAATTCTTCAATGTGAGGTATCTCCAAAAATTTTGAACGTGTCAAGACAACTACTCATATTGGTAGCTGGAGCCACAACTGACAAATTCCCAGGAGATCCATAGAAATAAAGCCCAACAGTTCCTTAAATCTCTCCAAAGCATCACGCTCTGTTAGATTCTCCAGAACTGTGCACTTTAGGAAACGTGTCTGTTTAAATGCTAAATTTATGTCTTCTGCATATTTTCTGCTTATAAATATAAATTCTACTTTTTCACTGTGTATATTCTGAATATTTCTGTCAAGAAGAAATGGTCCTATTCAGGAAGGGTCATTAACCAAGCCCTTTGATTTTGGGATATATTGTTTCTATTATATTACATTGAATTCTGGTAGGTCTTTCATTAAAGTCAATGCAAATCAGTTTTAAGATACAATTCCCTTCACAAGGGTGGAAAACCACTTAAAGCTGCTTAGGCATCTTGTAATTAATCATATCACAGATTGCATAAGCTCCCTTTTATACTGGTCTGCAAGAAACAAAATATGCATATTATATAAAAATACAATATACTTAATATTATATAATATATTAATGTAATACACTGTTTAGAAACAAAATTTTAACTTAGAAGTGAGCATCTTCCTGATGTTAAATAAAAGTGAATATCCAACTGACTTTTTTGCTTAATTTTAACTTCTAGCCTAGCCATAAGGTGCAAATTGAAGCAAGACTGAGAATTGTTGTGCCTCCCAGGACACAGCTGGCCATTGCATTTTCATTGTTATGCATAATAATTTAGTTCTAGAGAACTGAACAGACAGAAAAGACAAAGTTTTGTATATTTTGTAGGTCATAATTGATAATAAGAGGCCCTGGGAATATAAAGGGCAGCCCACAATTAATGTTTAAGAAGAAAAATATTTATATCTTTCCATGGCCACAAGTATCAAATCAAGATTTAGTACTAAGTGGCTCTCCAAGAAATCACAGCTATGATGAATTCTCATCAGGGTACACTGGACAAGAGTGGCAGGCTTCTTTTTAATTTAATTTCAATTTGCAGTCAATAAGAATTCCCTCAAGTCAGTGTTGGGTGACACAAGGCCATGATGACTTGTGGCTTTGAGGATCAGACCTGCAAAAACTTTTATAATTTAATATATATATATAAAAAAAACAGTGACAAAGCAACTGACTATATCCTTGTGACCTCTAAAACATTTTCCTGATGCTTAAGGGCACAGTCAAACCTGATAATCTGGGTTAAGACAATTAAAACTATGAAATCTATTAAACATAAATTGATCTGCAGACAGTAGATACACCATATTAAGAGGAAGGTGAATTTCTCTTTAGTACCTCAAGATAATTTCAAGTTTTTGTGGTACTTTCAAAATATCTAGCAGCTCAGAGGCTGTAACATTCCAGAAAAAAAGTTTTATTTGTGAAAAAGGACTGTATTTATATTAGTTCTGGCATAAAACTTCATACAAAAATTTACACATGCAAACCTATATGAATCCAAACACCAACCACCTTGGGAATGAGAAAATGTGCTTTGATGTTCTGTTCATTAGATCCATTGGCAAGTAGAAGGTAGATTTACAAGGGAAATATATTCAAATAAGAACTAAGGCTTCAAAGACACAGTAGGAAAGGTAATTGTTCAAGTATTTTATCTGGTCTCTGATTTTTTTTTTTAAAGAGTAGAATTCAAAAGAGAAATAAAAATGTTAAAGTACATTTTTTTGAGGGCGAAAGTAAAACATCTTTTGTACAGACAATTTTACATAACAATGGCCATGATACAGATGGGAGCAAAAGGCTCTGTTTGATGTTGCCAAACATTGGCTAAAACACGAGGCAAGAACAGAAGTAGAATGTCAGCAAAAAAGACAGACAGAACTTTAAAAGAAAATATGTTTCTGAAATGCCTTCATCCCTTTGTACAGTGATCTAAATGAGTGTTGAATTTTCATTAGCTGACAGAACCTTTAGGCCACGTGGAAAGTCCTAAATGTCCAGCAAGGGACTTCAGAGCACATCTTCTGCTTGTATCACATATAGTTTATGTTCATGCCTGGCAATTAAACTTTTTTATTTTCAAAATGATCCACATTTAAAAGTCAGACTTGGGTGTTCACACACTTACAGTTGGATCCTAGCTCAGTGAAGCACGTTTTTAGGGGTTTTTGGGGTGGTTTGGATCTACCATCTCCAGCACTCTCTCAGGTTTTTGTCTTTTACAAGCCAGTTCTTTCAGCCTGGGATCTTATCACCCTGCTGCTCACTCCTCTGGACAGAGCTGAGCACAGCCTGCAAGGATTATTACATTATCTCCTTATCACAGGCTCATCCAGCTCATTGCTGTCACATTTCACCCTGACACACAAAAGGTCTGGGCTTTTTACCCCTTGGAAATCCATCAAATGCAGGCTCGCTTCTCATATTTTTATTAGTCCAATCCTTTCCCCTGCCATTGCTCTCAAAGGACTATTTACTTGAAATTACTGCTAAGGTGTTAAATCCTCCCTATGAGTTTTGAGACAAATATATATATTTATGGAGGAAAAATCCAGTCATGCAGTAGCTCTCCATAAATGGCTGTAAGAACTGAATAATAGAAGCTTGTGCTTCCTGTGAGGTTGATCTTGTGGCAGAAAAGGAGAGGTAAAACCTAGTTAAAGGCCAATAAAGACTGCATTCCTTTAGAGCTCCATGTAAGTTTTATATTTTAAATATTATTATTAATATTAAATGTTACATTAAAATTAAATACAAAATAAACAGAAATAAAATATTAAAAATAAATTTAAATATTAATTTAAAAATTATAATAGTAAAAAAGACTACACATGTCTTTTGAAAACACAATAAACATCTACAATACTGCCCTGTAACTCTAATTCCTTCTTGGCTTGTACCCCTTCTTCTTTCAAACTAAATCTTCCATATTTTATTTCCAGCATGATTTTTGTCAGAACTGGGCTTCTGCCTCACTGAATGTCTGAGTCCAGCAGCCAAAGTGATTCTGAATGTGTAACCTCATATATGGTGAAGCCTGAGATACTTTGAAAAGTTGCCTTTCAGTACGAGTTTGGATTGAATGATTTATTTTTGTTTGTTTCCCTATCTTCAGCATCCCAGGAAAACCCATAGCCTGGTGCTGAAATTGTGCTGACCAACTAATTTTTGTGAGCTTAAGCTGTTTTCCTACAAGTCAGCATTGACAGGTTTGGGCTAATTGCTGTTGCAGGAAGTTTCCTTTCAGCTCTTTATCATCCTCTGTCAAATGCACGGAGCAAGGTCACTGAAGATTTCTGGCCATTTACAATTAATTACACTATTTATAACCCCACTGATACAGGAACAGCAATTTCAGGACAGTTGAACCCAGTTTCAGGAACAACGCCTTGGCTTGGAGCCTCTGATTTTGAGGTAGCTTTTCATAACCAATACCTTCATGTAAAAATAGGTAAAGTAATATTCCATCATAAAAAATGCCATCCACCAGTGGTTTTACATGGATTTGATGCAGAATAGCTGGGGAATGAAAACCAAATGTTGCAGAATCTGACTAAAATCTCAGCAAGAAACAAACCTAACTCATCCATTTCTTTCCATAGTAGCTATTCCAAAGCATTTCCCCAAGGAAAATGCAGAGTGGTCAACATGACACAGTAATGTGCCCCACAGGGCATCGAGGAGGCAGAGCTTCTGCACATTAAATTTTTAACAAGCTCAGTGTGTTTTAGGCAAACTACACTGAAACAGGCAATCCCTGAGTGCTTTCTGCCTGTTGTATTTATCCTTCTACAATTTAAAATGCTCTAAAAGTGCCCTCTTAATAGAAGAAATTGAAAGTAGTTGCTTCAGATAAGGATTGATCAAAGGTGAACAATCTCGATATAGATAAGACATCAGTGCTTTAAAATGATGGAATAAATCAGATTTGAGGTGTTTGGCATGCTGAATAGTAACAAAGAATGAAGAAGGTGCAAGATTTAGGTTAGATATGACATGCATAAAATCTTATAATGATGAGGGAGGGGTGGACCTTTCTCTTACAAGCTTTGATGAACACTATCTTGAATATAATGTGTAAAAAAATACCCAGAGTAATTCACTCCTCCAGCCAATGAATTCTTGACACAGAAGGGGAAAAATGTATAAGTATTGGTAAAAGATATATTTCTGGCTTTGAAAATAGTTTTTGAATTCTACTACCAGGAAGAAAGAGTATATTTTTCTTTTCTTTTGTGTGTGTGTAAGTGTAAATTACATAACTAGGTAGTCTGACCTCTCATTTGTGACTTTAAAAAGCTAAGCTATCAAGTGCATAAGAAATAAATGGATTTAGTGGCACCGACTTAGAGAAGTCAGCCAAAATGTTTGTATTTAGAATTAAATTGAATAGAGACATTGTTATTAGGATGGCATTTTTATTTCAGAGCTTTGCATGCAGTCATTTGGCACCAAATAGTTATACATGTATGTCTACAGACATATGTCATAGATATATAATGAATCATTTAATTTCAAATTTTGAGATGAAGAGTATGTTCAAGAAACCAAAACTTGAAAAAACAGAAGTCTGTCAGTCCCGTGCTCGTGCATGTCCCAGAGATTTGCAGCTCAAATTCCACGTTCAGTTTTGACACCCCATGACAAGGAAGACCTTGAGGGGCTGGAGAGTGTCCAGGGATGGGAACAGAGCTGGGGAAGGGGCTGGAGCCCCAGGAGCGGCTGAGGGAGCTGGGGAGGGGCTCAGCCTGGAGAAAAGGAGGCTCAGGGGGGCCCTTGTGGCTCTGCACAACTCCTGACAGGAGGGGACAGCCGGGGGGGTCGGGCTCTGCTCCCAGGGAACAGGGACAGGAGGAGAGGGAACGGGCTCAAGCTGGTTTAAATTGGATATCAGGAAAAGTATCTCACAGAAAGGGTTTTAAAGCATTGAAACACATGGCCCAGGGCAGTGGTGGAGACACCATCCCTGGAAGTATTCAAAAAAGGTCTGGATGTGGCAATCGAGGACATGGTTTAGTGCTGACCATGGTGGTGCTGCTGGGTTGATGGTTGGTCTTGATAACCTCAAAGACCTTTTCCAACCTTAACGATTCCATGATTCTGTAAAAGTCCAATGGAAGGGCTTCTCTTCAAAAGTGGTCTCGTGGAAGGTCTAAAGCTTTTTGGAAATTAATGTGATTACTGAGAACTGCAGGAAGAATCAGTCAGTCAGTGACACACTGACTTGCACATGCTTCTGTAGAAGTGTCCTGGATTCAGCTGGGATGGAGTTAATTTCTTCTCAGTAGCTGTTACAGTGCTGTGTTTTGGGTTCAGAATGAGAATGATGTGGATAACTCAGTTTTTGCTAAGTCCTGTTTATCCTAAGTCAAGGACTTTTTTCCCTTGTCTCCTGCACTGCCACTGAAGAGGTTCACAAAGGAAACTGGGAGGGAGCATAGCTGAGATAGGTGACCCAAACTGGCCAGAAAAGGGATATTGCAGCCCATGGAATGTCATGTGCAGTCTATAAACTGGGGGAGTTATCTGGAAGGGCCAGTCTGGGTTCAGGAAGGGGGGTCTGGCACTGGTCAGCAGGTGGTGAGCAATGGTATTGTGCATCACTTGTTTTTCACTTTTTATTAACATTATTATTATTATTATTTATCATTATCACTGTATTTCACTTTACTTACAATTATTGAACTGTTCTTATCTCCACATACAAGTTTTCCTTTGATTCTCCTCTCCTTTCCACCAGGGCAGGGAGGGAGAGGGGAAGGGTTTAATTTCCAGCTGGAAATGGTTTAAAACCATGACAAGAAGACAGACTACTTAAAAATCTCAAAACCTTGCAAATCACTGTCAGAAAGAAATTTTAATGAAACACTCATTTTATTTTCCACAAAATTCCTTGATTTAATAAAAGCCCATAGGGTGTTGTCAGATTTCTTTAAAAAGCAGTTTCAAGAAGATGGTTTAGACATTTCTGATGCAAATCACATTTTTTAAGATATAAGCACAGTTATGGTGGGGAAGGATGCCACCAAAATGTAATTTCAAGTGCTTGCAGTGCTAGCATTTTCAGGAACAGCATGACAGAACCAGTTCCCATGAACATTCACTGCCTTGCTCTCAATCTGGTGTTGTTCCATGAGCTGTTTAGGTGCCTTTAGGACATACAGGAATTTCCATTGCTCCTTTTTAAAAGAAACTCTACTCTTCCACACATGTCCAAACCAGTTTCACTGCAAATACAGTTTAATCTTAGAGTTTATAAAAGTATAATTTTGAAATAAAGTGGATGTCAATGTTTGTGAGAAATAGATTTGTAAGGGATTCTTAAATCGGATAGAAAGTTTATATAGTTTTGTATATGTTTATGTAAACACTGAGATGAAGTTTGTTCATTTAGGAAAGCTATAGAATAAAGATGATATCATTGAGAAAAAGATTGAACTAGCTAAGATTACCATCAAATGTTTATTTCAAAATCACAAGAATTACTTTTTCTTAAAGTGAAGGGTTGTGTTTCCTGAATTCATTAGCATGGAAGCAAATAAGAAGACCAACAGAATCTCTAATGAAAAACCTTTACACTGTGTTTATTCAGATAAAGATACCTGGAACCAAAGACTAATATATCCTTAAACTGGTGGTAAATGCTGCTGCCTTTTGCCAGCAGGAAAATAATCCAAATACAATTATCTCTGCCCACTTAATAATTTCATCACATCTATGCACAGATTCTATGTGTCAGCATAAATACCTGCCAAAATGTGCACTGTGGAATACAATGTATAGGGAAAAACATATAAAAAGGGTGTTTAAAAATAGATATTTCTCAGTACCATTGGAGGATGGGTTCATACCAGATAACTTCACAACCTCCCTGCTGCACTCCCTATAGTCTGATTGATTGGCAGTGGCACTGTCATTGTTGCTCTTATCAGGGAACACCAAAACAATGCAAAGTGAGTTGCACAGCTTTTTAAAAAACTCTTGGGTGAGTTTTTTTCACAGAAACTTATTTTCAGTAGTCTCCTAACAGGTGCCATATTACTCTTCCTGTTGCTCAACAGACCTAAGGAATGATGAAGGGCAGAAATTCTCACAATTTTAGTATGCAAAGTGTAAACAATTCTTCCTCCTGTCACTCAATGTTGATGCTCTTCACAAATGCCATTTTGAGGAATTTGGTAGAGACAGGATTAAAGGGAAGGAATTTACCTGAATTAAGATGTTTGTGAATGAGAAATAAGCTAAAACCCAGAAATTTCATCTAATTCACTAAGTGCAGGTACCTCAAGGCCAATATTCACCTGTATACACAGCGTAGAACTGATGCTGCTTGACAAACCAAACAAAACTGTAATTTAAAACAGATTTCTGAGGCAAAACACAATTAGCTAAGAACCACAGTAATACCTAGCTGGAGTATTTCTAGCTCAGAGGCTGAAATCTATAGATAGGATACAATTTCCTTTCTATATCTCTTTTGTTGCAATGATGAGTAATAGAACATTCTGAGGATTTTCATAAAGAACACATCTATGTACAAGACCTGCAGCTGCAGTTCTTCCCTTTCTCCTTTCAACTGACAGGTTGGAAACTGAGGATCTTTATAATATGATTTTTTTATTGTATATCTTTCAATAGCAGAGCTACAGGACAATTTCATTGCCTGTGATTTAGACCACGATAAAACAAAACAAAGGAACATAAAAGCAATATTTTATATGAGAAAACAGGGTGTTTTACAGAGGAGTTTGTGATGTGTCACATGCCAACAGTTCTGTGTGGCCATCAGTCCCTTCTCACCCCACTGTGCTCAGGGGTTGGATGTCAGAGTGGTAACTACAGAACAGGAGAGAGACTTTTCCAACCACCCATTGAGGTGGGAAGGAAGAAAAAGAAAGAAAGGAAGAAAGGAAGAAAGGAAGAAAGGAAGAAAGAAAGAAAGAAAGAAAGAAAGAAAGAAAAAGAGGAAAAAAAAGAAATTTGGGCTGAAAATGTTGTCCCTTCTCTATAAACAGTGGAAAAAACCAAAAAACATAAACAACCTAAACTGTCTATAAACAGTAAAAGAAAAAACCAAAACATAAGCTGTCTATAAACAGTAAAAACAAAGATGGGCTGACAATGTTGTCCCTTCTCTGTAAATAGTGAGAAACACTGACTTTACATAAAATTTCAGATGGATCTACTAATTTCCAGAGCAAAAACCAGATAGGAACACAGTAACATAAGAGAGCAGCATGGGAAAATGTCCCACTTTTCCCAGAAGATGGAGATGAGCCAGGAGAGCTGGCTGACTGTCTGCCTTCCTGGAGGCAGGTGTGCCAAGTGTAAGTAGAATAGAACAGAACAGAATAGAATAGAATAGAATAGAATAGAATAGAATAGAATAGAATAGAATAGAATAGAATAGAATGCTTTCTGCTGGCAGTGACCTTTAAAGATCACCAAGCCCACATTCCCCACTCTCCCTACCATGGACAGAGACATCTGTCTGACAGAATCACAGGGTGGTGTCAGTTGAAAAGGACTGTACAAGGAGTGTGGTGAAACACTGGAATACACTTCCAAAAGAGGATGTTGTTACTCCAAACCTGTCAATTTATAGGAGACATTTGGGCAGTCCCCTCGATAATTTGCTTTAACTTTTGGTCATTCCTGCAGTTATTGTGATCATTACAGGGCTATCAAGAAGGCTGAATACCCTTCTTTGAACACAGAACATGACACTACCAAAGAGGATAGAACTGCTTAGTAGGAAAATGTGCCTCTGGTAAGTGTGAGATTCAGTTTTCATACCAAATATCCCTTCCTGCATCATGCAGACATTTGAATTTTGAAGGTGAGGCCTTATCCCCATTTATGTAGCTCTTCCTAAAACTGTAAGTTTCAACAACTGTAGATAATTACTTTCAAAAAGGTTCAGAAGGTTTCAGTTTCATTCCACAACAGCTGACAAATTATAGTCTCCTTGTATACGCTTTAAAAAGGAAAAATGCGTAATTTAAATATTTATGTCATTTATTATTTTTTTTCTGAATATTTTTCCAGTATCCATTTGAAAAAACCAAACATTTCTTCTCTAATAATGGAACAGGACCCTTTGTTACAATTTGTTTTTAACTACATAACAAGATCACATTAGCACAAACTGATAACACAAACGCAGCTCTTTTATTAACAATGATTAATCCAAGCCCGTCATTCCACGGACTTTTAGAAGGCTTTTAATTTACCTAAAATCTCATCGATTTTTTCCCCCATTAATTGCTAATGCAAGCTTCCTTGAATGTGAAGTTGTACACATCCTTTTCAATGAATGAACAAGCAGTGGGGATCACTGGAGCCGAGTCTCCTGAGATGGAGGGGTTACAGTGCCGTGCAAACCAGCGAGGAGCTGCCAGGGATGTCAGTCATAGGAGCTCTCCCCAACCAAAAGAAGGCACTGGCTTCACTTCAAATGCTGTGCTTTGGAGCAGAGAGCAGAAAGAGAAGCGATGTCAGCAGCCTCAACTCAAAATCTTTACGCAGAGTGGTAACAACGCACAGATATCTCTGTGCGCGGTAATCGCTCGCGTCCTGATCGTTCACTCGTTTGTTTGCACTTAAACCAAATTAAAGTCTACACCTCCCTCTTCCTGTCTTACTCGAGTCATTACCTTATTTACATGACCAATTTTCTCTGTGGTCACTTTTCCATTCTTTCTCATATTTTAGAGGTACGGAACAGCATATTAAAAAGAATATGTAATTGTCGCGCTAAAGCAGTATCAGGGAAGGATATTATTCCATTCATTACTTCAATAAAATAAAAATTATTAAATCATAAATTATAGTTCTTTATACATTACATTATATTATAATAAATGTTATAATTATGACAAAGTGTATTAAAATCTGAATTTTTAACCCCTTGTCATTATTTCAAGTTATATTCCCTGTGCTGGTTTAGAGCTTCAGGACAGAAAAAGCTTGACTTCAGAAGGAAAAAGATAATTGCAAAAATGTATCCCAAGAATTAGCTATGAGAGGAGGTAGAAATTTTCATTTTACCAAGTCAAGAAGTCTGTTAGCTCTTTTTTTATTGCTCTGCCATATGTCCTTCACACATATTATGCATCTGGCCACCATGCATGAACATGTTCCTTACATCTCCTGGTATTTTGATTTTTTTTTTTNTTTCTATTTTATTAATATATTATATTGGTACTTATTTTCATTATGTATTTATAAAACCTATGCTTTTATAAATTTTATATTATTAAAAGTGTGTATTTATATGCTCTGTGTGTTTAGTACTTTGCATTTTCTGCAGAATGGAAAAAATCTGACTTTGGGGATTAGAAAGATCCTCTTTCTACTCTGTCCTGGGGATTTCTGCAATTTGAAATGTATTCCACACTGCTAGAAAATGAGAGGAAACATAACTTAACCAAAGTTCACGTTCCACTTGAGTGTTGCCGGAGGTAGTAGACAAGGTCACTGTTTTCTGGATGGATTTGCTCTCCATCATTTTAAGGCAAACATCACAAATCTATCAGAATTGACTTAACCTGCAGGGAGAACACATAGTGAATTTACACTCTACTTGGTAAAAAAACTGATTGTAAGAATGAGAAATAATAATTACATTCTACAAATGTTGAGTTGAAGAAACTAAACCCTGCATTTTCCAAATATTCAGTGTATTTCTTTCCATGGATTGAATGTCATTCTGTGCATAAATTATTTTAACATTTTTTGACGTGTGACATTGTTATTCATATAAATCAAAAATATTTTATGTCAATGATCCTTCAGCCAGTTTCTTTTTTGTCTAAGCAAAACTTTCCAAACTGGAAGTGCGATGCTCTTCTGCAACTAAAATTGAGCCTAATCCTCTCTCCTTGTTGGAGTGTTTAGAGGACACTCTGATTTCACAGAACTGCAGCTCAGGCTAAATCCCCAATTTTATTGTCCTCTCTATTCCCCAAAATCCTTGATCAAAATCTACTGAAGTTATTAACAAAAAGAAGCAAGAAAAACATCTGGTTGCAACAGGTCTTTGAACAAATGATGAGCTCACTGTGAAAATCATAATTAAAAAAAGATTTGATGAAGCCTACAATAATATCAAAAGTGCATTCCAAAAAAAGCTTACCCAAAATGAAAGGGACCAAAAAAAGCAGTGGAAACTAAGACTAGAAATAAGAGAAATTGTTATTTTGTCTGTCCTTCTATGATTTTCCCCAGAGGTTGCTGAGAGCGGGAGGAAGTTATCACAGTTGTATAACTTCAGTGATTTGTTCCCAAGGCTTAGTTCTCCTCTCTCAGAAACCCTATAAAATTCTGAATCTCGAGTTTTTATTAAAGGATAACACAAAGCCTGAAAAGAAATAAAAGCCAAGAAGATACTTTTTTTTCTTTCAGTGGGATTTTGTTTCCTTTGCTCCTTGATTTGTTAATTGATTCCCTGTGAAACTTTATGAGCTGCGCAATTTCTTCTTGAAGACTTGATCCAACAGAAGCTTGGATTGGATTTTTCCTCCTTCTAGCATTTTCTGCCTGATTGTTCTTACTTCAGCTGGCCTGTTTTCCCCACTGAGTGAAGTGTGAGGCAGGGCTGTTTGACTGTAGAAGCAATGACACCAAAATTGCAGGTTACTCTGTCTTTTATACTCCATTTCCCACCCCAGGGTGAGCTGTGTCATTTTTCTGTTATTCAGCTGTGTGCACTGACTATATGCACAGCTGTAAATAGTAGTAAGGGACACAACAGCAGGATATGTTCATGAAACTTTGATTTTGTGGTCTTTAAAGTTTTCCCACTTTGCACCTGGGAATTACCACTTGGAGAACATGCAGCCTGCCTCCTCCTTGTAGCTGAATGCTGATTAAGAAATTATTTCAAAGATCAGCCACCTTTGAAAAGTTATAAATTACGTAAAAGGCTTGAGCTCGTTATTAGGGATGAAAGAAGGTACATCCTGCATATGTAAACTAAACTGATGAATCACAGACTGATTTTCTATTTGCATAAACTTAAATATCTTTGAATTCAGGAGAACCAACTCAGTTTGCATGAGCTGGGATTCAATCCATAAATTTATTGCTTGAAAGTGATTTAAGTTAGAAGGGTGTTATTACGTGTAGGGGAACAAATCAGTGAGGCAATGAATTCTTTCTGTCAAATAATGACTGATTTCAGCTCCCACTGAAGGAAATATTTTTTTTGTCTGTAATTCTCATCATGCAACAGCTGTGCTTTAATTTTCACAGGATGCTCACAGAAAATCAAGTAATCATCTCAGATATGTACACATTGGAATGTAAATACTCTGCTGGTTTGTTCCTCTTCTCGTTTATGCAATTAGAGGATCAGGCTGACAAGTTTTGACAGAGAATTACATACATTATTTTTCTGTATAAACCTACAGTCCTAAACAAATGTTTTGGCAACCATTTTAGCAGACTCTTAAACAATAAGAATTTGTAAATTCATTCTTAGGTATGTCCTTTATTCCCTCACGTGTTCATCCTTGAAAACTGGTATGTAATATTTGGATCAAAATAAGACTATAAAGTAGCTATTTAATAAACCAACATTTTATTTAATACTTAGGGGTGGAAGACCCAACCTAAACTGCAGTTACAGAGAACTGGAGAATTAAAAATAGAACTTTTAGATGAAACTCAGTGCTGAACCGTAAGGAACTTAAATTAGTGAATAGATATAAAGTATGTCCTCAGAAGACAGTGACTTTGACTTATTAATTTAGAAAATTAGTATTTTAGGGGAATAGTTTGGGATTTTGTTTGCTTGGATTTTATTGATGTGGACATGCCCACTGTCAGATGATGTCTTGCAAGTCCTGACATGAGAATTTAAATCATAATTTCAGCAATCAGAGTCGTAAAACAATGATGTAATACAGGTACATTTTGAACAAACTGTTTCAAAAACACTCTGATCTAATTAATATTAGAGTCATTGAATCCCAGAGTGGTTTGGGCTGGAAGGGGCCTCAAAGCCTATCCAGTGCCACCCCTGCCATGGGCAGGGACACCTTCCACTAGCCCAGGTTGCTCCAAGCCCCTTCCAACCTGGCCTCGGGCACTTCCAGGGATCCAGGGGCAGCCACAGCTTCTCTGGGCACCCTGTGCCAGGGCCTCACTGTATTAAACAGCAAAAGTTACATTCAACCCTTTGCTAAGTCAGACTTGCCTCAAAACTCAGGAATGTCAGGCACATCATGAAGTACAACTGTTAATTTTCCTGTGGAATGTTTTATACAGCAAGACTTCCATCCCAAGAACATCTGTGTCTTCAGAAGTTTGAAGAAATTAATAATATTAGATCAGCACCTCGAAATCATTTGCAATCTAAGGACTGAAGTGTAGCCTACGGCAAAGTCATGGACCATTAATATGTTGTCAGAGATGTTTAATTATTCATTAGTCATTAACTCACCAATTGTTCTATCAAAACACTAAGTTTTTCATGTAAATGCTGAAATTTCTTTTTGTTTCCTTATTGCTAGGTGTATTTGGAGATGTAACGAGTTTTTAATACTTATGTCTGAAGATATTCTCAAGGAAAAGAAGCATAATGCATTGTTAAAACCTGCTACAGCAGTAGTGTCTGGTAGTTCCTTGAGTGATGATCTCAACATTTTTTTCTGCAGAACAGTCTTTACAGTCCACTATAGTTAGAAACAGGAGCACCCCTGTTATTATGTTTTATTGTAGTTATCACAGAAAATCGGGTTTATTTTCTTTGCTCACATCTCCTGTCATATTCAGTAGGCTCATTCAGAATGGGACCAGTCTCCTGTCAGGTCTTTTTTATTTTGTCCCCAGAAATGTCCCCAAACTGATAATCTTTCCAACCTTTCTGGAGTAATTGCTGTTGTATTTTCCTATGGAGTATCATTGATCTAGGTGACATTTTTCTGTTGTCTTGTACAGTTTAATGGATTCAGTCTTTTTTCTCATGTTCTGCTTTTCATGAATTCAGGTTTATTTTTCTTTATTATGTACTATAACTTGTTTCATAAACTTCCCTCATAGTTACACTATCTTCTATGACATGTTTATTGGGTTCTTCCACTGTTCACCTGCTTTGTCATAATTTTAATCCTAGCATTTGTACAGGTGAAACTCCATAGTTATTATGTATTCTTTTGGGCACAGGCATGAAATAAGCAAGATATGAACACATGTTGCTGAAAAAAAACAAATCAAACAAGCAACCAAAGAAACCTATGGATGGCCCTGATTTTTAAGAACTACTAATTTTTAATATATCATGTCTCTTTAAAAACAAACTAAAAAAAGATTCTGTGACAGATGTTCAGCTGTGAATTATATCTATGGATCATGGGCCAATGTAATTCCAAGGGAATAAGCTGGAATACAGGAAAATTGCACTCTTAGATTTTCTACTGTTTTGCTTATGCTTCCTCTCAGTGTTCCTGTACTCTGTTTCCCCCAGAATAAGGAGCAAAGGTGCTCTCTTTTTACAGTAAAATATCTTTGATTCAAAATGTCAAATGTCCCAGTTCCACAGGGAATGTTGAATGGAAGCCATCAAGGATGAGGCCATTGGCTCCTGTTGGCTGTTCTGGAAGTGCCTTTAAGCTCTCAGATTCATTACACACAAGCACAGCAGTCCATTAAGGCTTGGATTCCCTCTTACCTACCAATTGCCCTGGCATCTGTAGTATGGAAAATGTGAGGAATTCAGGAATTCAGGCAGAATTCCCCCAATAAATCAGAAGCCTTAGTCTCACAAGTAGATACAAACACTGGCAATACCAAAACATGATTTAAAACTGTGGCTATCACAATATTCATCATTTTTAGTTTCTTTATTTTGATGAATTCAACTTACCTATTAAAAAGGCACAAGAAAAAAATCCAGAAATCTCTCTACTCCAGCTAACAATCTCAGTCAGGGAATTATTAGTGGGAATTATTAATGTTATAGTTTCCTACTGCAGTGAGACAGGAACGGGAGCATGGTGGCGTCTTGTACATATGATGTGCTCTACAAACACAAAGTTAAAACCCCACAAAATCTAGAAACAACCCAAACCCAACCAAAAGAGAAGTATGGGGGAATGATTGGAAAACCTAGGAATAAAGTCTGATGCTATAATGTACATGCAAAAAAGCTCTATTGGACAAAGGGAAAAAACATTCTTGAGTAGGCTTTAGGTCTCATAATTACTGATCTTTATTGCCAAGTGTCCACCTGATACCAAGCACCAAATATCCCACTACATCAAAATAAAAATTACATTTGAAAAAATCAGAGCAGGTAGTCTTTTTCAGTTTGGGCAGATTTATTTTTTCACACTGTAAATGTGAGCTAAATATGAGTATGAGCTAAAGACTGCCACTCTCATTGATCTCCACAGCACAGCTTAGCACAAACACAGCTCTTTGGTAAATGGATATTAATGTCTTTTTCCTTCCAAGGCAGTGTTAAAGCTTCCTGGAAAACATCAAGTTATATGTTATAAGTTCATTAACAGAGTTTGACTTTTCCCAATCACTCTGTTCCAGATGTTATTTGAGCTTCTTCTCCTTGATGCTCTAACCTATTATGCCTCATCTTAAATCTTCCTTACAGAAAACTAGCAAATTTTTTAATACATATAATTCATTAGAGTGTCCCAAAGGACTTGGAGATTTTAGAAGTCTTTGTTTTGCTTCTACACTTTTGGCAAAAGAAATAAAAAAGGGGAAAATTTATGCTGGAAGAATGCCAAGAGTAGCCCATTCAATCAAAATCCTATCTTGGTGCAGAGACTATTAGTCAGTCATATTCACATTCTATCTAAATAATTAACTTGTAACACAGAAATTCGAAATTATTGTGATGTCCTTGAATTGTTCATGGGGTTTGCTGTTCACATTATCTGGAATGTGTTTGCTTCCCACATTGATTGGAATAAGCCTGTTTTTAAAAATATTGCTTATACTGCACCAAAACCTAGAGTAGCCTAGTTTATTATCTGGAGATTTAAAAAAAAAATAAAAACAGTTGGACTAATTTTACTTGCAAGTACCAGTCCTAATAATTCAGTGTGCAGTGCAGCAATGAAAATTGATATGAACTCCCTCTTTGCAATACACAAATTGGAAAGACCATAACACCAAGCCACAAAAAGTACTGAGGAAATAAAAGAAGGAAATTTTAAAAATCGTATGTTTCAACAAACATTTTGAAGTCTTGATATCTTCTGAAATCACCTCTGCAAAATGGAGACAAAGCAGATGTAGTTGTTGTTCTGTGAGGGAGCAGAGGGCCTGTTTGGGCAGAAGGGCTGTGGAATCTCCACCCTTGGAGATGAGAACCCAACTGCTGGTGGTGCTGTGTGACCTTCTGCAGCTGAACCTGCCTGAGACCCTCCAGAGGTCATTTCCAGCCTTCACCATGCTGTGATTCTGCTGGTCAGGGACATCATAGAAGTTCTCAGAGTGTCTTTTTCTCAAACTCTGGGTGGGCAAAAGATACCATGCTCTAAAACATCTGTTTAATAGGAGAACAGAATGGTCTTCTGTCACAAAAAACCCCTCCACAACCCATAAACTATTCTGGAGGACCTACAAACCTTCACTGTGAAAGGCAAAAGTAATGGAATGAATCTAACCTAAATGTTTATATTGGACACCAAAATGTTACACAGATCAGTGTGGACAGGATTAGAGCATCTGTGCTCTTTGACTCTCCTTGCAGCTGCTTAATTGTTAAAATAGGAATTTCTAGAAGGGTGATTAGTAACAGATACATTTAGAAAAGGAAACTTTGGCTTGAAAGGCTGCAGTGACCAGTGAGAGCAAGTTTGAAACTATTCAGTCCAGGCTCTGGGTTTGCCATATAATTTGCCTTAAGTAGCAACTGAATGGGTTTTTTTCACTACCAACATACTCTATTTATTGCTTTGTTTTTTCACTTGCACCCTTCCAGTCATGCATTAGCATGATGACAAAATTGCTGTTTCCAGGCTACAGCATCTTCTGTGTCCTTGCTTTTGTTAATTATAAAAGCAAATACACCACACCAACTTGCACAAATGTACCACATGGAGAGTTATCTCAGCTATTGGAAAAATAAAAGAAAGTTAATTAGCATTGGTCCTTCTGACATTAGTCCTTCAAAGAGTTGTGGATGAGTCTGAGTGGCCTTCTCTTGATGCTGTGACCTTGCAGGAGACAAATATGCACACAGCAATCTTTACAGCTGTAGTCCTCAGAGCTACAAGAAAAAAAGAATAAAAGAATATAGATGGAAGGATCTGCATTGCTTGGAGATTAGTGATGCAAAATCCAGATGAAAATAATGTGTTAGCACCCTAAATAATTTTAGAAAGCAATTAACAACAGTAAATAAAATATAATTGTTATAAAAAGATAAAAAGATAAAAGATGGTTGAATGATGGCTTCCAGGGCTCCACCCCTGGTGTGAGCTGGAAGCAGCCCCTGATAGTGATGAGTCAGGTGTGAGTCTGGTGTGTTTCTGTGTTATTGTTTTTCTTTGCTGACTATTTAGCATTGTTGTTTTATTGTTTTTTGTTTTTTGGGGTTTTTTTTTGTATTTGTTGTTTGTTTGAGTTTTTGGTTTTTTGGTTGTGTTTTTTTTTTTTTGCTAATGTGTCCTTTAAATCAGTCAATAAGTATTTAAATTAGGCATAGACTCCTGTAGTGGTTTTGGTTTAAGATTTTTATTAATTTTGAGATTTTTATTATTTTGAGATTCTTATTAATTTTGAGACTTTTTTAGTTAATGCACTAATAAGTGTGGTGGTTTTGGTGCTGGTCAATTATTAGTGTGTTTACTTTTTGTTGTGAGATAGGAATAGGAGACAGGTAAAGTAGGTTTAAAACTTTAAAAGTGTATAAAGAAAATTTTATTGACAGTAACTAAAAGGGAAAAAAGGCAGTAAGAATTAAAACAAACTCTTCGGCATACTTCTCTTCTTTCTACAACTTTTTTTTTTGAACACTGGCAATGTAAAGAACCAAACTTAAAATTTTCAGTCAGTGTATTATTTCTAAAATAGTCTTTTTTCAGTTTAATTAGTGAGAGAAGTCTTTTTTGTTAAGGTTATGGAGACTCTTCTACAAGAGGGAAAAAACAGTTTTCTCGTGGTTTTTTCATGAATAACAGATGTCTGGGGGAAAATCTGTTATTGTGAAGTCTTTCTCATTTCTACAAGCTTTTTTATAGCTTGTTTATGGGTTATCTTGATTTATGGGGTATTGTTTTAAAGATGAGTTGTTTAAAGGCAAAAGTTCTCATTATTTATTTCTAAAACTATCTTTATTTCTGGGAACAGACATCTGTTTCTTTTTTGGGGGGGGCAGTGGACTACTCTTTTTTTCTCTGTTCAAACTATAGGATCACAGCTACTTTTACATCTGNATTATTTTGAGATTCTTATTAATTTTGAGACTTTTTTAGTTAATGCACTAATAAGTGTGGTGGTTTTGGTGCTGGTCAATTATTAGTGTGTTTACTTTTTGTTGTGAGATAGGAATAGGAGACAGGTAAAGTAGGTTTAAAACTTTAAAAGTGTATAAAGAAAATTTTATTGACAGTAACTAAAAGGGAAAAAAGGCAGTAAGAATTAAAACAAACTCTTCGGCATACTTCTCTTCTTTCTACAACTTTTTTTTTTGAACACTGGCAATGTAAAGAACCAAACTTAAAATTTTCAGTCAGTGTATTATTTCTAAAATAGTCTTTTTTCAGTTTAATTAGTGAGAGAAGTCTTTTTTGTTAAGGTTATGGAGACTCTTCTACAAGAGGGAAAAAACAGTTTTCTCGTGGTTTTTTCATGAATAACAGATGTCTGGGGGAAAATCTGTTATTGTGAAGTCTTTCTCATTTCTACAAGCTTTTTTATAGCTTGTTTATGGGTTATCTTGATTTATGGGGTATTGTTTTAAAGATGAGTTGTTTAAAGGCAAAAGTTCTCATTATTTATTTCTAAAACTATCTTTATTTCTGGGAACAGACATCTGTTTCTTTTTTGGGGGGGGCAGTGGACTACTCTTTTTTTCTCTGTTCAAACTATAGGATCACAGCTACTTTTACATCTGCTTACTTTAGTATGGAGGTTTTTGTTTTATATCAATTTGAATTCTTTATCTGTTTGTGTGGCATAACCCCAGACCCCAGTAATCAGCTGGACAGACTGTGGTGACAGTGGGCAGGAGGTGTTAAAGGCTTTCCTTGACTCCATCCTTTTGTTCCAGCTCTGCTCTGCTGTGACAACCTGAGGGAAAGCAAAAGCAGCTGAGGCTGCTCCTGTGAAAACACCAGACAGCCTTTAGGAAAATAGCAGAAAAGCTTTCTGTGCTCCTGTATGTCTACCTAAAAATAAAGTAAAACAGAGAGAGAAAGTTAAATATTTGAAGACCTGAAGAAAAGATAATTTCCACTGACACACATGAATTAAAGGAAAACTGGAAAATAGATAGTGCTCCTAATATTTGGGGCTTTTGTTTGCTTTACCTTTACTTAAAATTACAAAATTCAGTGAGGTTTATGACTGCTCTGGTGGACCCAGCTCTACAATTATCAAGGAATTCTAGACTTATGTAATATATCTGGCAAATTTATGAACAGGATCTGATTCACAGTGATTCTCAGCTGATCAGAGCCTCATCTAAAGCAGCACTTTAAACATAACAAGCTGTTATTGATTCTGTGAAAAAAAGCAAACATAAGCACCTCTCGTTAGTATACAACTCCCTGATTAGCACTAAAGGTCATGCACAATCTGATGTGTTCCTGGCACTGGACATTGAATTTTCCTAAAAGTTAATTCAAGGATTACAAACCTCTCTAGACTACATGGAAAGCTGATAATTATTCGAGTGAGGTCCCCTTGCCCTGTCTGTAGCCACGTTAATCAGCAGCATGGCTGTGCTAGCTCAGGAGCTGCTGGATAATTAAAAATACATGGCTGGGAAGAAGTCAGTCAGCAGGGAATGCCCCAGATACCAGTCAGCAAAGTAAGTAGAGAGGACATGTAGATTTTTATATTTTTTTTTGTCCTTCATCCATTCTCAAAGGTAATTTTTTTCTCTTTATTACAAGACATGATTTAATTTTTCACCAATATGAATATTTCTAAAATACACCACTTCAGGTTGGAAGAGTAGGCATTCCTTTGTTCAGCACTACAAATTAGTAATGAAACACAAATTTCTGATCCACATCCAGTGTTTTCCTGCAAGAAATCTTCATATGTTTGTTGCATGTTGCAAATACCTCACATTTTCAGTACTCTGAAGCACTATCAAATCACAGAATCATGGAATCATAGAATTGCTTGCTTTGGAAGGGACTTTATAGCTCATCTCATATTTCCTTACCTTGAAAACACATATGAGCACACAAATATATATCTATATAAATATATATATATANAATATATATCTATATAAATATATTTATATATAGTATATGTTTTGTCATAAATATATAGTATATATATAGTATACTATATAGTATATATATAGTATATGTATATATACTATATATTTTGTCACCCTGTAACTAGCAGATTAGACCCCTATGTAATAATTTTATTACGCAGATAAGCAGAAATATGGGAAGAACATACAATGTCTAAGGGGCAGAGTTTAATGCCAGAGTCAGCCAAAGGTGTGCAAAAGACACGTGCAAGTGGTAAAATCTCCAAGGTAAGCACAGGGGGGGCTCCAAGCAATTTTAAATAATGGCAGTTGCAAAAGCCTTGCTTAATTTTGATGATTTTTCATTTGTTTTGGAGAACAAACTCCAACTTAATACCATTCAATATTTGTTAAGATGGAAGAATAATCTCCTGAACTGTGAAAATAGAGACATCATGGTTGAAAGAGCACTATAAATTAGAAAGGAAAAAAAGATTTGCTTCCACACAATTAGAGAGTTTAATTTCTGTTGTTTTGTTAGAAAATATCATTCTAAAGCATCTATCAAAAAGCAAGTTGTTCAGATACTTATTGAGATATTTATATACTTATAATTTATTCAGATATTATCTTGTGGAATTTCCTAAGTGATCATTGCATTTTGGATACTGATATGTGACAGTTTCAATGGGTATTTCACAGACACCTTTAAGAGTCACATCCTTTCTGATATCCAAAGGATTTCACAAGCCTTATCTATAAGTATGACAGCTTTCATAATTTTAAGAAGAAAATTATCTGTCATAGTTTTAAATCAAGCAGATGACAACTAGATAGCCAGATAACTACAACAGGATTCAGGAGTAGCTTTTTGAGCTGTTCCTTTCTTCTCATCCCAACCCCTGGGTGTTGCTCTGTTTTCTCTTTCATATCTGCCTCTTGCATTTCCCCCAGACATCATATATATATATATCTACATTTATTATATATATAAAATAATATTTTATTATATATATTTCTACATATATCTATATTTCTATATGTATATTTATGTTTATTTCCATATAAGCTAAATGGTGCCTTGCTGACCCCTTCTTTGCAAACAGAGAAGGACTTGTGGTGAACTTGGACCCACTGTAGAACCTTCTGGCACAAATGTTCTCCAGGCAGCACTGACAGAACCAGAGGACACAGTCTCAAGCTGTGTCAAGGGAGATAAAGGTTGGACATCAGCAAAAAGTTTTTAATGGAAAGAGTGATAAAGTTCTGGAATGGTCTGCCTGGGGAGGTGGTGGAGTCACCATCCCTGGATGTGTTTAANTTTTCAGTACTCTGAAGCACTATCAAATCACAGAATCATGGAATCATAGAATTGCTTGCTTTGGAAGGGACTTTATAGCTCATCTCATATTTCCTTACCTTGAAAACACATATGAGCACACAAATATATATCTATATAAATATATATATATAGAGTATATGTTTTGTCATAAATATATAGTATATATATAGTATACTATATAGTATATATATAGTATATGTC
>VWZV01011713.1:71430-229788 GCA_013397155.1 Irena cyanogastra
ATATATATTTCTACATATATCTATATTTCTATATGTATATTTATGTTTATTTCCATATAAGCTAAATGGTGCCTTGCTGACCCCTTCTTTGCAAACAGAGAAGGACTTGTGGTGAACTTGGACCCACTGTAGAACCTTCTGGCACAAATGTTCTCCAGGCAGCACTGACAGAACCAGAGGACACAGTCTCAAGCTGTGTCAAGGGAGATAAAGGTTGGACATCAGCAAAAAGTTTTTAATGGAAAGAGTGATAAAGTTCTGGAATGGTCTGCCTGGGGAGGTGGTGGAGTCACCATCCCTGGATGTGTTTAAGAAAAGCTTGGATGTGGCACTCAGTGCCATGGTTTAGTTGAGGTGTTAGGGCTGGGTTGGACTCAATCTTTAAGGTCTCTTCCAACCTGGTCGTTCTGTGAATCCTGTGCAATCCACATTGCTGAGCTGCTAAGAGGAAAAAGCAGCAGCCGCACCTGGGGAAGGCACGAGAACATTCTCCAAAGCTGCTGGTTAAAGGGGTAATTCCAGAAATGAGAACCACCTCCTGTACATATCCCAGCCCTTCACTTTCCAGCAAATTCACCAGCAGCAGCAGCACAGTTTCAGGCTGGAATTTCTCAGCCTCCTGCTGAGCTGCAGGGTATGGCTCTGTGTTAGGCTGCAGGTGGCTGTGTTGGGAAATCTCTCTCCAGAGAACTTACAAGCAGTCTCCATCGAGGGGAAGGTTTCTTGATGTCATGCAAATAAACGTACAGGAAAATCTGGTGTTTGCTTTGGATGATGGAGCAGTGGCCCTTGCAGTGGTTGCCCCACAGGTCATAAAACCTGAAATATTCTGGGGACAATAGTAGCCTGTGCATGTACTGCACAGTGGCAGCAGATCTGCCTGGTTTTGCTTTGGGGAATCAATGCAGTCCTGAAAGCTCAAACTATGCTCTGAACTTCTGCCAGCTACTAATAAAGGTCAAGCTAAAAATGACAAGAACGTGACTAAAACAATGTTGCTATATTTTTGCTCCTCCTTTACACACTAAGAAGAAATTGTCTCTTTATAAATCCATCAATTACTGGAAATCAGGACAAAGATTCCCCAAAATAGTGCCATTGTCCTTAGCAGAATACAATTTCTCTCACAGATTCCAAATCTTTTAGGATTACATCAGTGTTTCTCTTCAATTGGAGGAGAGATGTTATTTTAAAGGAAAAGCTGAGATTCTCTATTGTCACACACACTGGAATTCAGAAGTTTAAAATGCCAGCTAACATGCTGCATTCAAAAATTTATAGTAATTTCTATAGACATGGCATTAACTGTGATACTCTTGGTGCTTTACAGAGTCCTAGATTTCAGTCACATTTATTTTTAGTGTCCTGGCATCTATCAACAACATAGTGCAGCAAAAATATTTTGATTTTCTTTCAGCCTGTTTCATGTCCTTTCAGATGCTCACAGCATCCCCAAGATGGCACTATGCCATAGAAATATTAGGAGAGGACACAGAAGTTGAAATTAAATCATGGAAAATAAAAGCAACTGCAACATTTTGCAGAACTGATAAAAATAGACTTGAATGTGCATATTTAAACCAGTGCATAGAATGCTAAAGGATTGCTAATATTTAATTAACAGTGATCATCAAAATGTATTTTTTACTTAGGAAATTTTTCAGAATATGGTGTAGAAAGACTGTTTTATTATCACTATATATGTATAGCATATATATCATTAACTGTATACCAGTTTAATGAGGGGTACTGGCACTGCCAATCAATTTCTTTGTGTCATGGTCTAATAGACCAATCAATGTTAAATATTAATGTGGTCAAAAAAAAAAAAAGTATCTTTCTGGACAATTTTCTGCATGTGACACCATATATGTGAGGTGATGTGAAAAGGGGAGATTTCCTCAACTCTGCCAAGAGCACAAGGGAGAGCCCCCAGCAGCTGTCCCCTTTTATTTGAGTGTGCTCCCTGCTGCCAGTGCCCAGGAAGGATTCAGGGTGACAGTTTACAGAGTAACACTCTTTATTAATATCAAATTGTGGCAGGTTAAGGTTCAAGCACTGTTGGTGATTGATAGTGTCTGACTGCAAAAAAAGGAATTCAAAGCAATGCATAGACAAGCTGTAATCCCCAAAAAAGTACTCAGTGCAGACAGTGTGATTCTCACTCAACTCTAGGGGGGAAGACAGGCTCAGCCTGTCAGCTGATCCCAGCACTTACAATGGAGCCTTCCTTCAATTTCCCCCATTCTCTCCTTGGTTTTATTTGGTTTCTCCATATTTAGGTGGAGCTTGAGCGGCCCTAGTCATACATACCTTTGTTACTGACTGGTGTAAAATTCTCCCACCTTGCTTTTAAAGATGCAGTCAAGAAAATCTAGAGCACATAGCCAGTGAGGGGTGGTTGGACCTTGGAGGCAGGAATACATTGGGGTGGAGGTGTGTATTAATATTGCAATAAGGTTATAATGAGCCAAGTTCATCTGAGGAGAGTGATTTTGCCCCGGCCATCAGTAGGACATTTCTCCTCTCTCAGCTGGAAAGTGCCACCAAGTTCATGTGAGGATTCCAACTGGCCACGGTGTCTCCACTCTGCTCCACCCTCCCTTCCATCCCCCCGAGCAGGTGCTGTGCTTGCAGATTGTGGGTGTGGAGAATCCTGGTGGGATACAGAGGGACAGGACTGTTAATGGTTAATGACTCAAACAATCGACAGCTCGGCTGCCCAGGTGTAAAGTGTTCCCCCATCCCCGAGGGCTGCAGCTGGGTGTTGAACAGGACAAAGGCAAATCCTGTGGGCTGGCTGGTGCTTCTTCTCATGCCAGCCTCCTCACACAAGTGGCCCAGCTGTGAGAACCCCTCTGGAGCAGTACCAGGGTGTTCACACACAGCAGGAAAGATTCATCCCTGCTCATGGGCTGCAATGAACTCCACTCCACCGCTGTCATCAGTGTCTGTGGTGACATGAGCCAGTGTAAAACCCTGCCCCAGGGAGCTACCTGAGCCTCCCACCTGAGCCTCAGCTCTGTATCCTGGGCTTCTGCCACCAGGTCCAGACTGCAACCATCACTTGGACAAGACTGCTGCTCTCATCACTGAGCAGAGCAGAGGACCAGTGGGATGCTGTCAGGATCCAGGAGTGGTGATATTTTCTACTTAATCTATCTCTCTGTCCCCCTGTCTCCCTCCCCCAACTCTCCCTTTTTCTAGTTGTTTCTATTTCTCCCTCCCTACCTCATATTTGCCAATGCATTCAGAGGGGCTAAATGATATCCTGCTGTTATTTATGAATCACTTAAAATTTGTTTGTGGTCTGTAGGAAGGCATTCTTTTGTTAAAATTATTGCTACGTGAACTATGCCACAAGAAATGCGTTTAGAGGATTCTGTGCTTTATTTTTAGACTGTTCACAAAATGACAAGCAAATGGATTAAAATGTGCCTTTCAAAACAGAAAGGTGATACTTAAAGACTTTAACAAGTGTGACAAAATGATCATTGTCTGCCCAGAATTGTTTATTTCAAGAATTACTGGTGACAATTTGAGAACTGGAGATGCATTCACAAATGCAGGTCATAAAAGTGGGCATGAAAATGGAGATAAGCAGAGTAATGACAGCCTCCTGCTCTGTGAAACAAAAGCAGCACAACGTCACCCTGCTTATTCATTACAGCTGGGTTCAGTGAGCTACTCAAGCAAGCGTGTAATTTAATTGCTTTCATTCATAGGCATACCTACCTGTTTAAAATAAGATGCTGGCAGGGAAAAAATTGGTCAGGTATATCATTAAACTAGATTTCTTAACCCTTGAGTGCTCTCCCTTGCCTAGAAACATCTGGAAGTTCCCTAGAAAACCTAGATACGTAATCAGCATTCCTGGAAGTGTCCAAGGGCAGGCTGGACAGAGCTTGGAGCAACCTGGGACAGTGGAAGGTGTCCCTGCCCGTGGCAGAGGATTGGAACAGAATGAACTTTCCTCCCAGTCAGTCTATGATTCTACCCCAAAGAGATCAAATACACAATTTTACACGAGTTCCAGAAATTTTGTGACTATGTAGCTACCATAAAAGCAAAGGAGCAGCAAATTGCCAACGTTATTGAGAAAATTTCCCCCATTTTTTGGTTTTACTTCAGGAGAACCCAATAAAAGTAGGTAATTGCCCACTACAGCCAATGACAAGACATCATCTGGAATTTGAATTATTCACTCAGTGAAAGACTTTGTGGTAAAAACAGACAAGCAGAAAAAAAGATCAGCATTTCACAACAGACAGCCCACTGGTAACCTTTGCTCAGTGGTACTCCAGTGTTTGGTCCCACACAAGTTTCATCTGCTCGTTTGGAGGATGAAGGAGATAAATACAGAAGCATGGTGCCCTATGCCATCTATTTGTGTTATTTTAGGTAAAAGAAAAGGGGTTATGTTAACAATGTTTTCACTTGACTGGATCAGCTCAATTTCAGTTTGATACCAAAATCCACAGAATGAAGGAAAGGAAAAAGAGTCTACAAACCTGATTCAAGTCTGGATCAAAATACATCTAGCCTATGGCTGAGTAAGAAACTCTTTATGGTCTGTGTGCCATAAAGAATAAAAGATTGAATTTTATCTTAATGTTGGGAAAAAAAACCCACGACAGATTATTCCCTCCCTAAATTTATACTCTTCATGGAATGCAAAATTCTACATTCAGCATGACACTTCGATCAACTTTTTTTTGTATAGACTTAACTAAAAAATCAACAGAGGTACTTTAAAAACTTTTAACAGCTTATTCTAGTTGTGAAAGTTAAATCAGGTTTTAACAATGAAAGGTGTTCAGTAGCTTTTTTTTTTTTTTTTTGCTGTATCTGTAAATCATGAATATGCTCATTGTTGGAATTGCAATAAATATTTTCATCTAGTCTAAAATTTCAGAACATTTCATTCTGGGATTGCCAAGCTGGTAACAATACTTTTTTTTTATTATTACAGCGTACAGCCTGAACAGAGCACAGGCAAATATGAAAAACAAAGTAGAAAATAAAGCAAACCTTTCTATTCAAGGCAGCAATTACAAGACACTTCACTGTGCTCACCACAGGGATCTGCACTGCCTTGTGCCACCTACCTGCCATATTCATCTTAGCCTGTAGGACTTCCACTACACACCATGACCACCTGCACAGCTTTGACACCAGACTTATATTTATTTCCAAGCATGCTACAGTCAGGAAAAAGATCCCTGATCATGCTCCAGGGTCTTGCTGACCACCTCATATCAATGCACATACATCAGGACAGCCCCAGCACACACAGGCTCTGCACCTTTTCTGACCTTTGACATCCACTTTCTGGCACACAGAATCATAGAATCCCAGAATGGTTTGGGTTGGCTTGGGTCTTAAATCTGACCAAATTTTGAGCACAACATGCTGTTAATTGCTGAACACTTGGGACTTTGCACAGCAACATGAGCTGTTTTTTTTAAATATTAGAGATGTGTTCAGTAACCTAATAGGTTGCATGTGTGAGTCTAGTACTAATTATAGATCAATAGAATTTGTCTTTAACACTCAATACCTCACTGAACTGCCTCTGCTGATCTGCCAATACATCTACAGGAACACTCTATTTCTCCACTGCCCTGAGTGAAAACTCAGCACCTCAGGGATTGACCCTCTTTCTCTTCCTCTTAATCTTCCATCCCTCACATAATATGTGGGATGGACAAAGAAGCCTATGCAACAATAAATAATAAATTTTCTTCCTTTCTTTTGAACAATATCTCATTGAAGGCTGACTTGATTGCACTGCTGCTGTTGCTCTGAGAATTATCTGGAAAATATATTAGAAATATCAGAAGAGACAGACTGACAGGAAAAGACAAGCAGAATTTGGAGAATATCAACAAAAAATTGCAAAAATAGCTGAAGCCTTGTTATTAAAGGAAAAGATCCTGCAGGGAGAAAGAGGGATTAAGTTGAATTAACTAATTTCAGGTTAATTAACTTATATGGGGTTATTAACACCTGTGAGGTGGTCAATCCCATGGCACAACCTTGGCAAAAGGGCTGGATAACAACATGTCAGATAAGAATGCCAGTGCCAGCAGTGTCTGAATTGAAAATACAGAGATGTCTGAAGAGGGTTTTGTTCTAAAAATGATCTCATTTATGAGGAAGAGGAATATGTGTAGGTAGGAAGGGAAACTGGATCTTTTAGGTACTTATAGAAGGGTATTGGGAACTCTGTAGGTGTTCATTGACATTGTGTGTCTAGACTTTTTGGTTACCTGTTGTATTGCTAAGAATGATCACAGTTGCAGAGTTCCTTGCTGCTGGTTAATGATATGTTGCTCCTAAATCAATAAACCACTTGAATTCTGATTTAGAGCAAACTACATGACCTAAGCAGCTTTTGCCTGCAACAATAGGAAAGTCTTCATATTGACTGAAATTGTGACACAGTTGGTATGAGAAAGTATTTGTTATCACATGAAACAGTTTGTTTTGGTTTTTTTTCAGAAGAACTCAGCAGAAAACAGAGGAGGAGCTGCCTGTCCTTTATCCTCACTGTCAGAGGTCTTATAGCTCTGGCTCCTCTTCTTACTCAAGACACAAGGCACTGTCAAGTCTCTCTGAGCAACCCTTCTGAAGCCTCCAGTTGTGATCATTCCTGCATGCCCAGTCCCGTGGAAACAAGGGGAAGTGACTTGCATAAGGTTTACAGACAGGGGAAATTTTATTGACTTCTATTGTGTATATTCTAAGAAAAGCAGAGCACTAGTATTACTCAAAAACCTTGTTTTCAACAACCAGCTCTCTCCATGCTCTTCCAGCCTCCAGGCTGAATTGCAGGTGAGTTCTTGCTTCCAGGTTTAATTTCCACCACTCAGCAATCTTCTGGGTGCTGATGAAGGATTCCCATTGCTTGCTGGGTCTTGGGACCTCCTTTCCATTGCCCCCAAGGCCTGGATGACACTTGATGGCAATATGGTACCATTTCTTCTCACAGAATCCCAGAATCATTAAGGTTGGAAAAGACCTCCAAGATCATTGAATCCAACCTGTGACTGAACACCACCTTGTCAACTAAACCATAGCATTAAGTACCACATTCAGTCATTTCTTAAACACTTCCAGGGATGGTGACTCCACCACTCCACCAGATTTGCTGCAATTTTTCATGCTCAGTTGCTCTTTCACCTGATCCAGTCACCCTGCTTGACAGAACACAACATAAATCACAAAATAAAAGCTAAATATACAGTCGATAAAAATGTATCATTTTTTATTACACCTAAGAAAAAAAAAAGTAAATAAACCAGATTATTTTTCTCTTGTCATTCCTTTCCACCTGCCCTTAATAAATGCACAGCTCTGTGGCCAAAAGCTGGAGGGAATCTCCCATGGACCAGAAAACCCCAGGCTAGAACAAATGTACCAGAGGTTCTTTCTTAAAGGCATTTACAGCATAATGGATATGTAGTTCCCTGAAGAATTTCCTTTCCCAGGCAGTTGAAAATCATAATGTAAAGTAATTTGAAAGGTTAATGATCAATTAGACCTGGGGGCAAACATTAACTAGAGGGTTTGAAGGAGTTTGTCCTTTGGGTTTTTGCTTTTTTGAGAAGCTCCATCAAGCCAAACCTTCAGACTTTAGCTGAAGTGAACTACTCATTCAGTGATTCTTCTAATTTTTTTTCCTTTGGGGAAAAAAAAAGTAAACCAGCAGAAACAGATTTTCAACACTCAGGAAAAAAAAGTTACACATATTTAAGACATCTCCATAGGTGATGAACATATATTTTTTCCCTGCAAGAGTTTAATAAGGATAAAAATGTAAACACCTATGGCAGTCAGCAGAGCCATGTCTGGCAATGCTATCATCTGAATTTACCTCACAGATTAGAGCTCAGTTTCTGAATGAAAACTCCAGTGTGGTTTATACACAGCACCCTTCATCTATCACCCAGTTTTTATTCCATTTTCTTTAACACAAAGGAAAACTTGTCACTTCGGTTTTCTAGAAGGGCCTTGCCATTCTGAAAGGAGCCATAGGCAGAGGAACAGTCTGACATACCCCCCTGTGTGATCCCTGTGTTGGAAATATCTGCTTCCTTAACTCCTGGAAAAAGATCATGGCTCTGCTGTGCTGAATGCATAGGCAAGTCTTCCTAAGATGTCCAGAAATATTTACTTACTTAACGAGGATATAGTCAATAAATACTAGATTTTTTTAGGTTGAAAAAGACCTTTAAGACCATCGAGTCCAACCACTTCCCCAACTCTTTTGTCTCTTTATTCTATGATTTCTATAATCCTGCACAGAGCAGAAGAATAGAACTTGTTGTAAACCTTCATATAGAGAAGAGCAATTTAAAATTAGATTTATATCCATCAGAAATGTAGGTACCTCATTCCTTGTTTCCTGTGTTTTTATGACAATAATTGCGGCCACACTGATATTTTGAGCTGATTTTGAGGAGAGCCTCTATCACCATGACAGAACAAGAAACCTGTTCTGTAAAGCTCAGACTGCTTAGGATAAAACTACAGCATCAAATGCTGTGTTGCAGGGAAATGTTGAATGGGATTAATTAGAGTTATTTTAGGTAACAGAAGCAGTTTATGTGTCGAGCATGGAGTTCAGAAGACTAATATGCACATTCTCCTCCATCAGTCTCTTAAACTGTCATAAGTACTGGTAGGTATTAAAATAGAAAAAAATAGCAAATTAGTTCATGCTGGGATCCCTGCTCTGAAGTAATGCTTGCAAAACCCAGCAGGTAGCCTGCAGTATGGCTTTGACTTCATGTTCATAAAGCATCCTAAAAACTTCTTGGAAGGTGTTTTTCCTCCTTCAGAGTCCTGCTGGCTAAACTTCATTGGCTTCATCTGGTTTTCACAAAGCATTATCTTAAGGACACTGAACATCTGAGATTATAAGGTATTTAGTTCCCCACTTTGCAGTATTCTGTGACAGAACTAAGGTGATTTATAGTGGGCTATGGAAAAAGTCTGGATGAATAACCATAAAAATCCCAGGGTTAGGATGCTCATCTGTTACCATACTGGACCTTATTGTAATGCAGTGAAGAACACAATTAATTCAAAAGCCTTTGACTGCTTTCCATGCACTAGAGGCTTGAGTCTATTAAACCTACATAAGTATTGGTCATTTATTAGGAATGAATTTCAAAATTGTACAAATCCATTTTTTATACAAATAGCAGAAGGCGCCAGACCAGATTAATGACTAAGGAATTGCCTGCCAAATTTCTTATTTAATTAAAACTTTGTCTTTTCCACTCTAAAAATGAGAAGAATACTAGAAGTGACTTAAAATTTGTTTTTCATATTATGTAAAAATAGTTGGGCTTTACTAATAATAAGGTTTTTCTGGTTTTTGTGTGAATGAGTTTAAAAAGTAGATTGTGCAATAGAATTTAAGATTCAAATTCCATCACAGAAAAAAAATCATTCATTCAGTAAGAAATAAATTTTATTAATTATTTTTACATCACATTAAAATAAATCATCGTTTTATGTTTATTTGTTTTGGCCAGACCAGGCTTTCAGTGTTCCAGCAGCTCTTCATATGCAAATGAAGAGCAACTGAAAATGCAACACTGTCCTAATAATTTTAGGACCTAAAACCATGCAAATTTGGGGTTTTTTGACCATGGGAGGATCTCCTTAACACCTGGTCTACGGGCCCCTGATGGGATGCACCTTTCTCAGAGGGGAAAAAGAGCTCTGGCACAGGAACCAGCAGGGCTCGTTGGCAGAGCAAGCTTTAAAGTAGCTTGGAAGGGGGAAGGGGACAAAGCCAGGCTGGCCAGTGACGAGCAAAGGGATGGAGTGCCAAAACTGGAGGAAATGAGCACCAATGGGATCCCTCAATCTGCTCCACGAGGCCTTGGCTGCAATGAACCTCACCCGAAAAGTTTCTGCATCAGCGCACTCAGCACAAGGAACAAACAAGAGGAGCTCGAGAGATTCGACACCCTTGGCAAAAGTGAGACCTGCTGGGATCAGTCCCGTGACTGGAGTGCCCTGATGGAAGGTTCCAGGTTCTGCAGGAGGGATGGGCAGGGGCAGAGAGGTGGCAGAGGGTGTGTAATGGAAGGGTTGGGATGTCTGGAGCACATTGAGAGCCTCTGGGTAAGAATCAAGGGGCAAACAAACAATGTGGGTGCCACTGTGGGAGCAGGGCTCCATCTGCTACCCTGTGTGCCATAAAGAACAGACAAGAAAACAGCAAGAAGTGCCATCTTCCTCAGCAGGAGGAGAACTGCATCTTCTGGTCTCTTCCGCAATTCCTTTCTACTGTATGGTCCAAATCCACCGCGCTAAAACTCAAAATTCTCTTTTCCAATTCTTCTAAGGAGCCCTTGGCACAGTCCTGGCAGTCCCAGGCAACCCATTCCCAAGGAGATGGGTAATAGGAAGTGTTGGTCATTCTTTGAAGTTTAGTGTATTTTGACAAGGAAAAATTACTTTCCTAATCTTACTCGCTTCTCTTTCTCTCCCAGAGTTTAGCGAATTCAGGTTCTTGTCTGCAGGACAACTACAAAGTTATTTCAAATTAAAGACAATTTCACAAATGCAGAGCAGAAAAAGCAGTATTTCTCACATTAAACCTGATTCCTGTTTGGTTTTGCCCTCTTCCCCTCTAAAATCATCCTGCAAATATTTGCCTGGAATACAGAAGTGCTTCCACAAATGATAGGCTGTTTTTCTCCTGGTGGAACTGTACAAGGGTGTTTTTCAGTTCCAAGGAAAGCATCACCCACGGGGAGCCAACACATTACAGCTTAGGTATTCAAAGGTCATGCCAATCATTTGATGTTAAATCTCTCTCCTCAGCTCCCTGTAAGGTTTGTCTCACCTTGCCTGGAGACTTGTGAATACATTTTGTTGTTCAGTAAGATACTGAACAATACTAGAAGAGCTACAACCACAGCTCTAAAAGAGTGTCTCAGTAAAATCATTCTAGGTGGAATGCTA
The DNA here is from genome assembly GCA_013397155.1 of Irena cyanogastra. Lineage (NCBI taxonomy): Eukaryota > Metazoa > Chordata > Aves > Passeriformes > Irenidae > Irena > Irena cyanogastra. Next base: position 82,423 of record VWZV01011713.1, read on the forward strand.
ATAACTTACACTATCACAAGATAAAACTCTCCATTGTCTCAATGAGCTGCTTAGGTAGCTGGTCTCACCTTTCTCAAGAGCAGACACAGACTTACAATCAGTCTCAGACTTTCCTGAGTAAAAGCTACCTCTGTCTCCAAATATCACAGTGCAACAGGCTCTGCGAGCTTAACACTACATGAATTATTTCTTCAGAGTTGGTAGACAGTGAGCTGCTTAAAGTGATTAGCAGTCATTTTCTACAAACTGGATTATTTTTATAATTTCATCCAAAAAGGCACAAAATGAGCTAAGGAAATGTGCTGGGAAAGAAAAAAAAAGAAAAAAGAAAAAAAGTGGTTTCTGTATATTTCTCCTAAATTTTTCTCTTTCTTGATGAGGTTGTTGGCCTATTGACCTTGATCTCTGGGGTGGGAGGAACAGCCTTCACTCTTGAGGCACTTTCCTTGTCTCAAAGTCAGTGGTGCTCAGATGCAACATCAACTACTCATCCTCTACCTCTACCCACTGCCAAGCTTTGACAAGTATCTCCAAAGTTCCCTTTGAACATCAAATCCCAGATCTTTAGATTGATTCATTATAAATGTTTCCAAAATATCAGGTCTCAAGCCAGAAGCATTTTAATGACCTTTTTGTATTCATTCCATCGGGGAATCATTCTCTGCCACCTGTTTTTACCTTCCTACCTCTTCCATGATCCCATTTCAGTCATTCTGGTATATCATTCTTACGCATCAGGGAAAAACACGCCAGCTGAGAGACATCATGACACAACCACCCAAAACCACCTCTGCTCCTGACAGCCGTATTTGATGTGGTGATTATTATCCCATTATCCCATTTCATTAGGCCATCCTTCTCTCCTTCACCTCTCTCCCCTGTTTTCAGCTAATCATGCAACCACTGAGCTTGGAAGGGGCCACAGAAGGTCTCTGCTGCAGTTCAGATGAGGTTGCTCAAGGTTTTGTCCAGTCAGGGCTCAAAAACCTCCAAGGATGGAGCCAGCACAGACTCTGTGCAATCTGTTCTGCTTTTTGCCTGTCCTATTTTCAAGCATTGTGCCTCTGAAAAAACCCAAAGCTGCCGCTTGCAGGATGCGCAGAAATGGTAACAGAGCAGCAGTGGAAGAATTTAAAGGCAAAAGTAGTCATGCATAAAATTCCCAGAAATTTATCTATGGAGTTTGTTGAAAACTAGGGAATTTGTTGAAAATGACTAGAGATGGAAAGAGAATCTCTTTCAATGCCTGTTTTTCCTGCCCTTTCTAACAATCTGCATTTTCATAACACATTTTGAGGACAGGACAAGAAGAAACACCCCTCCGAGCTACAGTAAGTCAAGGCATGGCTTTATTGGAACCCACCCCAACTATTTTAAAATACATTGCATGGCAATTTCAAAAAATTTGTGGTCAAGACAACCTCTAATTGCTGCCTCCTAATATATTCCCTGTTTGCATTTTGCCTGCCATTACTCCCCTATGCAATATGCTTTACTAGAGATGCTAAATGGCTTTTAAAAATTGATTAAAGTTGACTAAGCTTCCTGTGTCTGCTTGTTCATTCATACATTGGGAAATGAATCAGCGCTGATTTAACATGTAGGAATTTCACAACAAGATGCAACAAAACTTGCATGCTGGACCAGAGATATTTAATTATAAATATCTCTGTGCTGGCAAAATATTTAGTCATGTGCTGCTGCTATTTAACTCAGTGGCTTTTCTATCCAGGATAAGCTCTGTGTATTACTAGGATTTGGCATAAATGTTACAGTAGTTAATACCACAGATACAGAAGCATTAATGTTTTTTGCTATCACAGAAATATTTTAAAGAAGTAAGTTAATAACTAAATAATGAGTTAATGTTGCTTGGTGATGAGTCTTAGAAGAATTTCAGTTTTAGTTCACTTAGAAATTCTGAATCTGACTTCTTGATGCTTTAAAAGTATACAATCTATTAGTTGTGTACTTTTGCAGTGAGGAAAAATGAACTGGAGGCAATTCGAAAAGGAAGCTCAAAGAATCTTTTTATATACATGCATTTAAAATTTATGTATATATTTTTCTACCAAATATAGTAGCATATTATAATAAATATATATATCTCAAGCTATTTACTTTCTGCAAGATTAACAGAGACAGCTTGGGTTTTGAAAACAACTAAATAACTGCTTGCTGTAAATTTCACATTAACTGTATATTTTCCTTTTTAATAACTATTTCTAAAAACTGTTGCAGCCTTGAAAAATGCAAAATTGAGTGTGACTCGAGAACTGTTTTGACTTGCCTGCTAAGAATGTCAATAGTTATGTAAAAGCATATCACATTTGGAAATACTGAGAAATACGCTAGACAGAGCTTGAACTAGATGACCTGAGAGAGCAGAATTAATTAATTAGTCCCAGTTGATGTATAGCTTGTGTAGGGCAGCTCTAAGCTCTCAGTGCATTGCATCCCTAATTTTGTATATTATGTAAGATATATAAACCTTCATTGAGAGCATGAGCAAAAATGTGTGGGTGTATTTTTATACACCAGACAAAAAAATTTTGTTCATCACACAAAGGTCTGTTTTTAAAAGAATATAGGTTTCTTTTCCCCAGCCAAAAAAGAAATCTCTGTACAGGTTCACACTTTTAAGGCCACCTACATTCAGGAGAGCACAAAAACTGAGCCACGTACCTAGATTTTAGGGAAACTTTTAAAAAAGGCTGGGAACACATGCTGAACTTTCATGAACCTTCATAGCCTGAACTGAAAACTTCCTGGCTTAGACACTTCTCTTTCTCTCCCTGAGTTTAGCAAATTTGAACTGAAGTTATCAAAGAAAGTTTTCCTGATAGAGAGATCTTAACTGCTGAAGCATTTCCCAAGGGAAGTAACAAAAGTCTGGTGCTAAAGCTACTGGAAAGCAGCCATGATGAAATCCTGGCACACATAATTTAAGGAAAACTGCTACACCGGCTCTCGGGGGATCACCGGTCCTTCTGTTAAATAACTGCACTCTCTGGATAGACAGCACACAATTTACTGGCATTAGCTGAGGGAAAGGGACTTCTCTTTTGGACAGAGATGAGAATTTGAGACCTCTGAAGAAACAAAGAATCACAGAATATTCTGGGCTGGGAGGGACCCACAAGGATCTTTGAGTCCAGCCCTTAAGTGAATGGCCCATGTGGGGCTTGACTCCACAACCTCGGTGTTGTCAGCACCCTGCTGTGACCAACAGAACTACTCTGGCATTATGTTGGAGGGATGTAAAATCCTGTCAGTTACTATAACAACATCTTCTGGTGTTTTGGAGCTTCAAAGGTATCCTTGCATCACAGTGAGGAGGAGAGCAGACACGTTTTTTTAAGTTTTTCTGCAAATTCTTTGCGCAAGCGCGTATATAGATACACATTGTGTAATCTACATAGTCATACAGCATATATGCAGACATAAAACTCAGCTGGTCGTGCAGCCAGGATCTACTGAAAGCAATGGGGACTTGTTGCTATGGAATTCCGCATCCTGAAAAAATCCTTTTAAACCTCTTTGTTGAGCCAAATGATTTGTAAAGATGCCTCTGGGTTGGTGCATTCCATACCATCTAGTGCACACAGGCTGTACCAGAAGAGAAAACAGGACAAATCACTTTTATCCCAGCTTTAAAAAACCCAAATCCCTGGCAAGCTAGAGTTTACACTAAAACTACGAGGGAGAACTTGTTTTATAATTTGATTTTTACACTGTTATTAACCATCATCTCAGCTTTCTCTCTCTGAAAATGTGCGTTGGATTAATTTTGGTAATCCTTGTTTAAAATGTAATTCAGATTTCTTTATAAGACAGGAAAGAGAAGAGGTCAGGGTCTAATTAATCAAAGTGACACCCAGCTTGTATCTATCTTTTCAAAAGTAAGTATCAGTTTTCCCGAAACAAGAAGAGAAAGAATATTTAATCCTAATGACATCCAAGGTTCAGCAGCATTTTTCTGGACTGTGGTGCCTAACAGAGATAGATGATGTTATTTTACTTTCTAATGGAAAACTGCAGAAAGATAAAAGGTAATTGGGAAAATAAAATTCTTTTCAGGAAGCTATGAATTTAACTCTCTTTAAAGTATAGATAATTCTCTTACTAAGCCCTTAAGAGGAATGATCATGTTTTCTGCTGCACTGACAATGAAAGGTAATCCAAGGAGATTATATTTTAGCAAATCATTAATTACATAGTTCAATATCTTAAACTGTATGGTAAACAGAGAAGATGAGCCAAACAACCCAAATCTGTCACTGCTTCCTTGCATTAGGAAGCTGATGGGTTTCTTTACCCCAGAAGAGATTAATGTGGGTTTTTTTAGCTGTTTGTTGTGAAGCTGTGTATCTTAGATCAATAGCAAGCACACAAATTTAGGGGTATTCAATAGGTTTTCCCTCAGTTCAAGTGCAGGAAACTGAATCTTTGTGAAACATGCTCTTACAAGTGTAACGATTCAATAACATAGAAAAAGGAACCATAGAATCACAGAATATCATGAGCTGACATGACCCACTAATAGAAAAAAGTACTAAAAAGAAGACAGCAGAGTGAGATTAAATCAAAGGTGTGTTATATGTCTCAATGACTGTACTGAGACAATTTGTGTTAAAATATAATGGGATGAAATAAAAAAAAGACAGAATTATTTTGTGTGTCTGATTGGAGGCCAGCTGGGTGTGCAGAAGCAAACCCAGGTAAGCTGCCCTCCCTATTTTCTCAACCTGTGCAGTTGTAGGGATTTGGTCTTGAGGTCATGCAGACAAGGTGGAGTGGCTGCCATGGTCAGAGCCTTGCAACAGAGAGATGCAGGCTCTGGAGGAATGAGAGGATGCCAGGAGGGGAATGGGCCTTGCCCTTCACGTGAGAAAACATCTAGGGTGCATGAAGCTGTCCCAGAGGGTGGATGAGGAGACAAGGGAGAGTTTCTGGATTAGGGGAGGCAGGTAAAGATCTGCTCTAGGCTGCCTGACTGGAAAGTATAAGTGGATGAGGGCTTCTATAGACAGACAGGAGCAGCTCTGGTCCCTATGGGGTTTTCCACCACCCTGGTATCCACTGGAGAGACAGTACAGCAGGGTATAAGCAATCTGGAATATTCCTGGAGATCATCAAGGACAATTTCCTCACCCAGAGGGTAGAGGAGACAACAAGGAGATATACTTTGTGGCACCTCATGCACACCAACAATGAGGACCTTCTTGTGAAGGTCAAAGGCATTATTGGCTGCAGTGGCCATGAGATGGTAGAGTGAAGAATAATTAAGAGGAGAAAGAAGCCTCTCTGCAGGTTGTAGAGTTAGTGGGTAAGACATTAGGAGTGCTGATCTGTCAGAAATGATGTTTGCTTGTTTTGATTGCTTTGGTCATCCTGCCAATGCCTTGGCAAGTGAATGCCATGGTGCTGGCTAACACAAACCTATCTTGCACATTCCCATGCAGCTGCTGCCCTTTCTGAAACAGAAATCTCTGCCTACAGTCAGTGGCCCACTTGTCCATTTTATATGTGACCAGTGGCTGTGGATAGAAGCAGCAGCATCTTCAACAGTCCACAGAAAACCAGTAAAGAAACAGTTCTTGCCTTGCACGACCAACGTGTGGATTCTGCACCACCCAGACATGGATATTGTCTTTCATTTTCTTGCCAGATCCAAGAGCAGAAAGAGAATAAGCCCAGGATCTGGACAGAAGGATGAGAAACAGTTCACCACAGTTCTGTAGACTACAAAAAGGATAAAGAAAATATTGGCAAACTTGTATTGAGAATAAAGGCAGGCTTGTCAAGGTGAGCCTGGGAGTGCCACCATAAACTTCCACGCACAGGGACAGTGGAAAGTAAGAGATAAGTTTTAAAATACACTTCAAAAATCTCTTTATGTTTGGCAGCTAATAATTTTTCATCACTTTGGCTAGAAATAGTGCTTTGCCTCCTCCCAACCTTCTGCACATTGTCTGTACTTATGTCTCCATGTCACTGAAATGCAACAGTCAGGGACCTCTCAGAACCTTTCATTAAATGTACAAATGCGGTTATATTTTTAAGGGGAAAAGCAGTTTAAGTATGTCAGTTTTTGAGCTATAGAGATGTTCTCTGCAGCATAGAAAAGGTAGATAAGGGAAAGTACGAGCAAAACACAAAAATGGAGGAATACATCTTTGATGCCTTTAATCCTTCAAATTCACAATGATAATCCAATACCAGAAACAAAAGAAAGTACTAGAAAAATCTCAAGACATTAAATATGCAGTGCAAACAGACTAGTCTGACCTCTTTATAAATCACAAGAAATAAGAGTCTACATGCCTAAATTAGCTACGGCATTGTCTAATTCCAGTAAGCCATGGGTGAATTTTAATTTACAGCATGTCTAAATATGACTGAGAATACTTGGAAAGCCCTAATGTTTCAGATATTTTTCAACTCCTTTTTTTGAGAGCCAAACTCTAAAGTTCATGGAGAAGATGAGAGCTTGAAAAAATCGAAAGTTTTAAAATAAGCATTTTAAAATTTCTAGTTCTTCACAATTAATTGATGCTTTCAAGCTCTGAATAATTTATAATGATAGCAATCAAAAGCAGCTGAAATTAAGTTTTGTGATTAGGAAAACAGTGGTATATTGATGGCATTGTACATTTGTTTATAGCTTTTTATTTTTTTTTTTCCTGATAGCCAGGGCCACCCAGAAATTTGGTCTGGGTACCAATTCTTCCCAGAGAAGCTGTAGTTGCCCCAGAAGTGTTCAAGGCCAGGTTTGGATGGGGCTTGGAGCTACTGGTCTAGTAGAAGGTTTATATAGGCTTTAGGTGTGCCTGTACAATTTATACAGTGGGGCCTTTCTAGCTGACTTGGATTTCAGAAATAAAACTAAAACCAGCAAAGGTTTCAACACCTGCATGAAGGTTCCAACGTAGATGTTGGTTTTGATAGCTGAGGCACTCATGCACTTGAAAGATATATTCTATTATCTATTCCTCTTCTAAATTTTTAGATAAATTACTCTTTCCTTTGGCTATATTAAAAATTATGGAAATTGACAGATATTTGAATAGTGATTTATTTTTAAATGCCATTTTTATTGTAGCTTTAAAGAATAGGATAATCTGTGAGCAACAGGATAATCCGTGAGCTCTGACTCCACCCAGCACAAGCAGTCTGTACCCTGAGGTGGATGTCTGGCTCTGCTTGAGTCCCTAGAGATTTGCTTTGGGAATAGCAACCCCAAATCTCCACTCTTTCCTGTGATCTTGGGTATAGCTCAAGTCACATCATCCAATTATCCTTAGTGTTCTCTTTTCTCTTCCTGTTGTTACTATTTCAGGTAACAAAAAAAGCAACCTGAGGTCAACAGCAAACCCTGGACACAGATGAACAGATAACCACTGGAAAAGGTGTAGGTATGACTATTAGACAGAAATTGTTTTGGCTCCTGGGTGCTTTTCTGAAGGATTTCAGTGAGGACATGACAGGCTGAACTGGACTAGAGACCCACCAGATAATGGTTCTCTGAACCCTCTGGTTTAAATTGGAGGTGCACTCTCATCTGTTGCCAGGCTTCTTTTGAGGATTCACTGAGTTGCCTCAGGGCCTTTTCTCCTTTTAAGAATATATTGTTCTGTAATCAGTTTCTTCTGCATTTGAACCACTGAACAGATGCACAGACTGTCCTGGCTCCAGATCTTATCATTAATTGTGCCTCTCCCATAAAGAGAGGACAAGCACCTTATTTCAGCCTGCATTAGTGACCATGCCACAGTCATTACTTGTCCCAGTTTGTCAGCAGTCCAGATGATTCCCTTCTGACTTGCTACTCTTCCCATTTAGGTTTGGATAAGTTTCCTTCACTTTTCTAATTCAAAATGAATTATGCTGAAAGTAGTATATATATGTTAACAAAATATTGTATACGGGAATTAGAGGTAAGCCTTATGCCAAATTCTGGCTATAATTCTTCAGCACTGCACTGTAGATGATATTCAGTCTCCAGCCATTTAATATACTGCCTGATTTACTTTTTGTTCACTGTTTTGGATAAAGGAAAAAGCATCTTAAATGGAAGGTGGATAGAGAAAGCAATTCCATATTTATAATTTTAAAAATCTACTATTCAGCCTTCAGTATGTCAGTTGCAATAGAAAAGAATTGGCAATTTTAGTTCTTGCAGGTGTATTTTCATGTGGTTTCATGGTATTCTATAAGGTAGCAACATGGGAAATGAAAGTTGGAGATGAGGGTAGAATAAGAATTCTACAGTTCATATAAATACAAGGTTTGTTAAAATCCCGTCTCTACACTATCAATAAAAGATGCCAATGATGAGCAGCACTGCCATTGACTGGTCTAGAAAAAATCTTTAGACCTTATTTCTGTGTGGGAGAAGTAACAATTTATAAACTCACCCTATGAAAAGCAGAAAATAAGCCATCTACTCAATGTACAACACTCATACTCCTTTAGCTGGGCCATGTGGTTTTTAGAAAACCATTTTTTGGCACAATATATTAAAAAAAATCATTAGAATGGTGGTGCTAATACTTTATCTCTGAGTCATTTTGTGATCACTCTCCAAAAGGAAAGAACCCTCTGTCAGGGAAAAGAGCATCAAGGGACATCCTAGAGGGTTATGGTTCCATTCTAGATGTTTTTAGCCACAAATACTGAAATTTGGTACCTAATGGGTGAGTAAAGGGCTGGTGCAGCCCTTGCACTGGGAGGGATTGGACAAAATTAACAGTGATGGAGAAGTTTTCACCATTTGACCATTTATTCCTTCTTGCACGGACCCATACATAGAATTAGAGGTTTTCCTTGTCCAACGTCTTTAACATGATTGTTTCTGTTTATAATCCTAAAACAGAACAACAGGTGAATTTTTAAAAAGTCAAATCTGGATTTAAACTTTCTGTCTCAGAAATATTACTAGATTAACAAGTTCAAATTTTAAAATTTCATTATGAAACCTCTCAGGCTGATCTATATAAAGTAAAGTGACCCAAACAGGTCTGAAAGCACTGATATACTGCACCATAGGTTGATATATTCTTATTAAAAAGCAGCTACAGATTGCCCAAAAGAAAATTTATATTTCAAGCAGTGGAATAGAGAGACATCATAAAGTTTTTTATATAATTATTGGATGCCTTGTGATTTGGAGTTCTTTAAAGCTACAATAAAAATGGCATTTAAAAATAAATCACTATTCAAATATCTGTCAATTTCCATAATTTTTAATATAGCCAAAGGAAAGAGTAATTTATCTAAAAATTTAGAAGAGGAATAGATAATAGAATATATCTTTCAAGTGCATGAGTGCCTCAGCTATCAAAACCAACATCTACGTTGGAACCTTCATGCAGGTGTTGAAACCTTTGCTGGTTTTAGTTTTATTTCTGAAATCCAAGTCAGCTAGAAAGGCCCCAGTATATAAATTGTACAGGCATGTCTAAACTGAAAATGATCAACATTCTTGTAACTTTAATGGGGCCACCAGTAAACTGAATGATAATCAAAAATTGACTATTTATTAGTCTAACTTCAGATTAAAAGCACTGTCTCAGCTTTGGAGGCATACAGACATTAGACACTTTAGGTCACGAGACTTTTCTTTCTTTAACAGAGCTCAAAATTTAATCCAACAAGATCCAGTTCCCATTTTTAGTGGCTTCTACCCAAAACACAACAATAAACAAAAGCTAAATATATTCAAAAGTGTACGTCCATAATATAAATTATCACAAAGTTGCCTATGACACTGATCTCATATCTAGCAGGCACAGTGATCATTTTGAGAAAATTAATCTGATTTGCCTCACAATTTCACAATCCTGCTAGTCTAATCTTATTACAGGTTTTGGTTTTTTCAATATTTATATCTATTATTTTATAAACATATGTTGCTGAGCCACATTTGGGGACACAGTAAATTATTTCTGTTTAGGACGAGGTTAATATCTCTGCTGCGGCTTCCTGGTGTATTTTTGGGATTGCATCAGCCTCATGATCTGCATGTTTTTGTCTCAGGACTTTTCTCAAAGAAAACGACAACAAAGGTATTGAACCGACTTAGGAATATTTCTCTTCACCATTACATTGTGGGAATTGTATCTGTTGAAAGCTATTTCTTAAATTCAGTTTAGATAGAAAACATAGACCTTTGTAGCGTGTCTGAGATAGAAAATGTAAATCTTTGTAGCAAGTCTGAGTGTGATTTTAAAAACATAAATATACTTAAGTATGTCTCAGACTGAGAAAGTTCTGGCCATACATTTCAAAGAATTCTTCATGATCCAAGAAGCAGATGAAGTTTTCCAAAGTGCCTGCAATATTTGTAAAGGAAGTCAGGATACTCTGTGTATTCAGGCACACAAATGAAGTGAGAGGTACCTACCCTAAATGCTTGTTTCACTTTCATTTTACTTGTTCTTCCTTGAATTAATTAAGCAGTGGAAGTTCCTACACTTATATTCTGAGAGAATATCCTCGAGGACAGAGAGGCCCTGCAGAGACCTTGACAAATCAGAGATTTGGGCAGGCACCAATTTTGTGGGATTTAAGAAGGGAAAGGACAAGATTCTGCCCCTGGGACAGGGCTGCCTTGGCTGTGTGTATGGACTGGGGAGCAAGAGGCTGGAGAGCAGCTGTGGGAAGAGCCCTGGGGGTCCTGGTCCATGGCCAGTTGGATTTGGGTCAGCACAGCCCTGGCAGCAGGAGGGACCCATCCCTGTCCTGGGAGCACCAGACCCAGCACAGCCAGCCAGGTCAGGGAGGGGATTGTCCCACTCTGCTCTTGGGTGGCCTCACCTCGAGTGCTGGGGACAGTTTTGGGTGCCATAACACAAAAAAGATGCTGAACTATTAGAGATGGGCCACGAGGAGGGGAAAGGGTCTGGGGGAGCTGTATGAGGAGCAGTTGAGGGCACGTGGTTCAGCTGCATAGAGGAGACTGAGACCTCACTGAGCTCTTCAACATCCTCCCGAGGGGCAGCACAGGGGCAGCTCTGCTCTCTGCTCTCTGTGACAGGGACAGGACTCAAGGAAATGCCTGGAGCTGTGCCAGGGCAGGCTTAGTCTGGAGCTCAGGGAAAGGTTCTTCCCCAGAGGGTGCTGGCACTGCCCAGGCTCCCCAGGGAATGGGCACGGCCCCAAGGCTGCCAGCGCTCCAAGAGGGTTTGGAAAATGCTCTCAGGCACAGAGTGGGATTGTTGGGGCATCCTGTGCAGGGCCAAGAGTTGAACTGCATGATCCTTGTGGTTCCCTTCCAACTCAGCATATTCTGTGATTCCATGAGAACTGTTTATGACTGAGTGGTCATTTGGACTGTTAATCTACTTGTCAATATCTCCTGCACGACAGATGGAGTATGGTTTTTATTTATCTCCACTCTCCCTTTCAGTCCGTTTTCTTGTCTACTTCAGTAATGACCATAGTCTGGAAACAACAAAATTAAAGCTGTATTTTTGGCCACTGTAAGTATGAAAACAAACTCTTGTGGAAGTTACTTTTCCTTACTCTATCACTGCTCATTTGCAACAAGAATTATTTAATGACAGAGCACTTCAAGTTGGAAAGGAGTTTAAAGTTTAAAGGTTATCTGGTTCTAATCTCCCTGCCCTGGACAGAAGCACCTTCCACTGTCCCAGGGTGCTCCAAGCCCCATCCATCCTGGCCTTGGACACTTCTAGGGATCCAGGAGCAGCCACAGCTTCTCTGGGTATCTTGTGCAAGGCCTCCCCACCCCTGTAATAGTGTCTTCCTTATATCCAACCTAGAGTCATCATCTTTCTGTTTAAAGCTTGTCCTGTCCCTACAGACCTTGGTGAATCTTTCTTACATGGCTCCTTTATACATCTAACAGGTTACAATAAAGCTTCCTGGAGCTTTCTGTTCTTTGGGATAACACCCTCACTCTTTCCTCACAAGAGGGCAGTTCCAGCCCTTAGGTCATGTGCATAGCCCTCCTCTAAGTCCCATTCCAGCAGGTCCATAGCTCCCTTGAACCAGACACCCCTGAGCTGGAGCAGCTCTGCGGGTGGGCAGAGAGCAGAACCCCCCTCCCCTGCTGCCCACGCTGAGCCCATCCCGTGGTGGGTCAGGGCTGTGAGAGCACACATTGCCACCTCGTGCCCAGTTTTTGTCCTCTGGTATCTGCAAGTACCTCACCTTAGAGAAATGGCTTAATTGATTAATTTACTAGAGAACTAAATCGTAATGAGAGCCAGAGCCTTTTGTCGTTATGTGATGTGTTCCCCAGGTGTTGAAGCGTTGGAGAAGCTGGTGGAAGCTCTACCCCCTCAGGCTGGTCAGGTTATTAATTTAGTACTAGCAGCTGCAGTTACCTTTCCTTAGACTTTGGGTGTTTCTGTGACACAGCCATTGGTGTTATGATATCAGCCTAACCATCCACAGTTTATCCCTTGGACAAATCTGCACGCAGCCTGTACTTTAAGAATTAATGTTAGCTCTAACTAGAGACCAAATCAAACATGGACAGCTTCCAGGAAAGCTATTTCCTGTTTCCATACAGAGGACATTATTTACAGCTCCCACATGTTATACACAATTAGAGTAGTAAATCTATTTATTCACAGAAAGAATCGTGAGTGCCAAGTAAATAGGAAAATGTAGAGGCAAGTATTATAGAAGCATTACTTTTGCTTGGAACACTATTAGCTATTAACAAACATGTTCTAACAAACTGAAAAATGTTCAGAGGCCTAAGTGCTACTTCTGCCTAAAAACCAACCGATTTTTAGCCTGAGTTCTCCTCTGTTTCAATTGTATGGTACTTTCAAGGGATGGAATGGTGTACAGCTGCCTTTTGTTAACACCACATTTTGGTTCCAGGTGTAACTGTTTGCTTTCTTCCTCTCACCCAGTTTGCAGCTTTGCCCTTTCTTATCTTAGAAACAAAATCATGGAATGTTTGAAAATGGAAGAAACCTTTTATGGAGATCATCCTGTTCAACATCTTCGATTAAACAAGTTGCTCAGGGCCTTGGTCTGGAAAAAAATTAAAGGAAATTTGACCTACAAAATCACAGGAATTATTCTATATTCTCCCCCTCTTCCCCCTTCCCTTTTGGGGAAGATACTGAAAACAAGAAATGGTAAATACTGTGAAGTCTACCCCATACTTCACACATGTTATCTCTAAATTTTCCTATATCACTCTAAATAAAAGCCATCATAACCATGGTTGGCAGAAATTCAATTTCCTTTGCTTTTTTTTTAGTCTTTTTAGGAATGAATAAACAAACTAAGCTGTATAAAGCTAAACTGCTAACACACCTGAACTTTGTCCTCCCTCAGTAGGACTGAAATGTGTACAGAGGGCTCTTTCAAACCTGTCTGCAAGTACCATGCTGCAGGTTTTCCACTGCAGCCTTCAGGCCAGCCAAGAAATAAAAAGTGTACTGTTAAAGCCAATAAATTATTCTACCCACTCTGTATTAGAGCAATGTGTTTGTTTGCTCTTGACCAAAAGAAAGGCATTTCATACAATAATTCAGAAGCAGATCAATGCTGTCCATTGAGGAGAGGTCCTTGAGCCCAGAAAATATGGTGTTTCAGATTTTTTCTTGGTGACTGAGAAAGGGTAATAATTCCTTTGTTATCAAACACAGTGTTCTAGCAGAGTCCAGCTTTATTCTATGTAGTATTTATATGTTATTTCAGAGAGAAACAGCAAGGCAATAGAATGATTTTTTTCAGTATCTGTAATTTCTTACCTTTCCTATGCCCCCCTTCCCTTTTAATTACCATTGTTTGTGCCTTATCTCAGAACATCTTAAAAAACAAGTCTGAAGATTAAGTCTAATAAAGTTGATTTTGCATCACATAAAATGCAGTCCATTCATTATCTTTCATAATCCTTTTTTCTCCAAACATTTCTGGCTGTTGTTACTTAATTTTAACTTTAACCATCTGAGATCCCATAATGAGGGTTTTTTTTTACACTTTAGAATTGAAATTAACAATAGTATTAATTGAATGGTATCAAATTTGAAATGAAATAAGGCCAAACCAGCTCTTATCTTATTGTTTGGATGGCTTTAGATTTTCAACTCAGTTAAAAAAATAAAGGTAAATCATACTCAGAAGGAGAGGAAATTGTGTGTTTTGATGGTGAATCTTCACAAATGTTTGTTATGTGTTTTTTTTACAAGCAACAAATCTCTCCAGATTTCAAGGGCTGCAATCATCATGTGTGACACAAAAGCTATTAATTAGCCATTAACTCGCAGTGTAAAGATAATGCACTTGTCCCTTGTAAACTTCAGAAGAAAACTAAAATGCAGCTGTGAAACAAACAGCAGATACTCAGGATTACATCCATTTATTTCCTCACTTACACAAATGAGTGATTCTCAAAAAATTCTGGCAATTATACCTTGTTCCAAGGTGATGTCAGCAAAAGCACCTCGTGACTGGAGATGTGCTGCAGGTTCTTTAAACTGCCATTGTCAGCAGCAATATGTCAAGCATCACTGAAAAGAACAATTTAAATTCAACAGAAAAACACAATTAAAAAATCAAATGATAAGTCTGTTTCTATAGACGTCCAGAAAAACTGATATAACTAAACTTGGCTGAAAGAAAAAGAGATGTGAAATTAACTAGGGAGAGAGCTCAAAAAAAAAAAAAATCATCATGCTGCATCCTTATCCCAAAGTAGGACTTGTATAGAAAATGCAGTTAATATTTTTTCTTCCCTATTTAATACAAAAGAAGATCAAAGATTCTATCAAAAATTTTTTAAGTAGTAACAAGGCCTAATCAATAAAATCTGCCACCCTAGTGTAGCACATAATTTTTCATCTATTTAATAATTCAGTGCTATAATATATAAAAAACAAAGTAGAAAACCCAATCTTAAAACAAACATATTGACAAAACCACTAAAATATTAATTTTCCCAGGAGTTTTCTGGGGATTTGAGCACAATCTTATCAAAACCTGAACAAAACAGTTCCAAAAATCGTGCATAACAGTGGACACCACTTCTGTAAAGGTTTATTTATATAGCTTTAATGCCTGCTGCCCTGGTGCTTCCTCAAATCTTATTTAAAAACGAGCACTGACCTGCAGATTCACATGCAATCAGCAATTTCTATGACCAAGAATGTTCAATTATATATAATTACTAAATTGCAAACTGTTAGGCAGGTTTGTTCATTCTTTCTTCTTTTCCTCCCTCACTGTCTTCTTTGCCCTCCTTCCCCCTTGTTCCTGAGAGTGATACTAATAAAATATAAAGCAAATAAGTTTCAGAAAACAGTGGTGTTAGAAACTGTATCTTCTATCAGGTGTTTAGACCAGAAAACTCACACAAGTGGCTGTTTCCCAGGGAAAGGATGACTTTGCAAATTAACACTACACATGGAATATTTTTAATCTCTTCTCTTTGCCTGCCACAGAGGAAGCAGAATTACAAGATTATGTTGCAGCAAATTTTCTCTCCATTAGGAAAGAGTGAAGCTTGAGTTCTGTAGTATTCAAATCATTCACTTGGATCCCTGAGAAAGAGAACTTTTACACTTACATGTCAATCAGCAGAAAGATACAGAATCAATGTGTTAGGAGCTCAGTTCTGCTCTCATTTAAATCATCTGGACTGTCAGCTTCTTACACATCCCTGTGAATTCCTGCTGTAGAGCAGTGAAGTAGGCAAGAAAAAATCAAGAAGTTCCAAGCAAACAAACAGTGAAAATTCTATATAATTTCCCATGTTTTGCTTGCACATAAATTTGTTGTAAAAGAACACAACTGGAACAAAGTTCTGTCCTTAGCAAGCTGCTCTAGACGGGCACCTTGAGTAGAGGGGGTGGGCAACACCCTGAAAAGGTCCCTTCTGCCCCCAAACTTACTGTGGTTCATGAATGGACGTGTACCTGTCCATCACCCAGGGAATCAGAGATCAGTGGGACACAAATGCTGAAAATATTGATAAAACAGCTTCAAAAGTAAGGATTCTAGCTGATGGATGACTGTTATCAATATAACAGGTTGTGTTCCTGCCCCGCTCTGCAAAAGCAACAGGAATGATGTTATTGGCCGGTCAATATACTGGGTATTTTGCTGGTTTTATTCCTTGCAGATGACTTCCTGGATCCCATTTGTGCAGTTTGATCTCCTGCAGGTGTGTATTATTTACATGTTTGGGGTTGGATGTGTTACAGAGCACCTGGTGGTGTACATGTTGTTAGCAAATCACCACGTACTGCTGCTGGATATACTGCATTCTTGGGTTTTGTTTGCTTTTGTTGTCTTTGGGGGTTTCTCCCCTGTAGGAAAATGATTTGCACTCTACATGATTTGAGTAAACACCCTGTAAATCTTTGAGGCTGCATATGCAAACAATGAAGGCCCAGACCTTGCTTCCATCACTATATCCAGAGGTGTATCATTAACTGGGTATTAAATGTGTTAAAATTTATAGCCTACAGTATGCAAGTACAAGCAGAAATCAATTATTGTTTCCTATTAAAGTAGGAGTTATGGGCTATTAAACAATGTCTCAAATGGACCAAGGTTATTAGTGGAAAAAAAAATTAATGGGAAACATTCTAACTCAATACACTCATGAGCTCTCACAGCAAGACCCTTAATCGTTAGAGTTCCAAAATGATGTAGCATTACTGATCAATACAGAGGTAAGAATGGCACCAGGTTTTATCAGACCTCTGTGCCATGAAAACCAATGAAGCCTGTGGAAAAGTGACACACGTTCACGTGCTTGCAGACGAGTGAAAATAAATGAATTTGCTGCATGAATGTGCAGTTAAGTGGCAAATCCCTGATGACATGATACTTTCATGGCACAGCTCAGTACAACACACTTCATATGGGTTTCTAGTGCTCTCCAAGCACTGATGGAGCTTTCTGAGAAAAAACAGAATTTGGAAATTAAGATAGTTATTTAGCATATTTTCAAATCTCTAGCCAGTCGTTCAGATGACTGCTAATTTAAATTAACTTTTTGATTAAGATTTTGAGACTTGGTAATAAAAGCATTGCTAATATTCAAATATAATAAATATACTGCACTTACTTTATCCACTAAACAGATTTTTTAGAAATAGGATTAGGTTTGTTAATAAAAGTATACCAATGCTGCAATTATTCTTTCAGTTTTGATCCAAATCCCACTAGAGGCAATTGAAAATCTCCCAATGCCTGAGATGGAACAGGATGAGGCTCTTCTGGTTGTAAATTTAGTTTTGCCTGGGAAAGAGCACTGATATCTACTAAGTGGTGGACGAAGAGTAACTGCTGCCTAATTTTAATATATAAAGCCTTTATCTATGCAAAATATTGCAAAACGCAGTTTACTAATGGGTAATTGCAAGGAAATAAGAAAAAGCCGAAATTTCCTTGCAAAATGACAAATTGAACCATGTTCAAACATCTGTTTGTATTAGATGTGCTGTTGAAAGTTTTCACTCTGCAGTGTAGTTAAACACTTCTCTTACGTGCTTCCCATGAATCAGTGGAAGATGGAATTTAGAAAACCACATCACTTTTGAGTTCAGAAACAAACAAAAACATCATGTTGTTTTAGTGAGCAAAGGAGAAGAAATTAGAAAAAAAAGTAATTTGAAAAAAAATTAAATATATAAGGATGAGATATTCCTCTTTTAACCTGTAACCCCCAATATTCTGACACTGGTAAAAGGTAACCTTGGAAAGACCTGCCTTAAGTAATCAGAAAATTCTTTATCCCAAAGTTCAATTTTTTACTCAAGGGAGGGACAAATGAGGATGCAGAAAGCCCATCCCCATCACCCTACCAAAACAGGTTGGGCTCCATGGACTCTTGGTGCACTGACACTCCTCCTTTTTCCCTCCTTCTGCCTCCTTCCCCCAAGATCTTCTATCCCAAATGATGTCCTGTAAAGGACTCTCACATTGCAGATGGGCACTGCAAAGCCACTGTGAAATGACTTCCTCAATTTTTCCAGGTCTCTAATACACTAAAATTAGATGCTCATATAATTATAATCTTATATAGTTATGCAATTTTATGAGTAAATAATTATAGTGTAATTGTCCACTCTTTTAAGATTTCTCCTTACTCAAGAGAAAAGGGAGTTAGGAAACTAGATTTTCAGAGCAATTTAAAGAAATTAGATGTTAACTCCTTCAAATCAAATAAATGGTGTCTGACAGGAGACCTGTGGGATTCTTCAGTCACACACTCCACATATCTACCTATATGGGACCATTCCAACACTAGTCAAGTGCTTAAAAATTATTTTCCCTTTTTAGTTGCAAAGATTATGAGACAAGAAGGAAACACTGGTGCAGCAGTGCTTCATGATGTGGAAAAACTGTAGGTACACTGACTGTTTTTTCTGCAGGGATGACAATGATTCTGTCTCATGTTCAGCAAAAAAAGAAAGTTAAATCCATTTGGTGGTGAAATAATTCTGAACAAAATAATTCAGTCAATCCTGTTAAGTATTTCAGGCTGAACTAGTCCTTCCCTTATTATTTTGAGGTCTCTGTAGGCTGAGCAGTTCAATGCCAAATGCACAGCTCAGCCCAGCCTTCCTTCCTCACCAATTTCCACTTCTGAAGGAAGAAATGAGCTCTCATGCAGGTCTCTTTCTACTTGATTTTTCCCACTTAGGGAGCTTCATCCTGCTGGCACTAATTACTGCTGCCACTCGGTTCTCTAAGTCACTGACAGATTTTAGCACCAAGTGCAATCCTACTTAGGACAGACTGGGGAAGGAACTTGCTGGCTTTGGAGTGAGGGAGCTGTCTCTTTCCACAAACATGAGACTGATCGAGCAAAACATTCAAAGAAAAGATTCTCCTTCACTCTCCATTTTTTAAAATGTCTCTATAATATACCCTATGTAGACAGAACATCAACCTCCCTGCAGAAACCTAGGAAGATAACCTGCAAACATTCCTCCCAAAGCTTTTTCTTTAAATATAAAATGTCAAGAGACATTAGAAATCACTGAGGAATCTCCATGTTTTTAGATATTGATTATGCAACAGATCAAGGATCTGAGCAACACGAGCTAATGCCTCAGTCAGTCTTGCTTCTAGCAGGGGATTTGACCAGTAGAGCTACCAGACCAAATTTGCCTGTGATTTTATGATTCTGCATTTAAAGAGTGCAATTTAGACAACATCATCTTACTTGATTTGCTTATTATAGCCCTTCAGGCCTATAAAAAGCCTGAGAAAGCACTGAGAGTTTAGGAATATCTTGATTTTCTGGAGGGGCCCATGTGCAGGAGGACTGTGAGCCACCTCTGGCTGTGGCTGATGAGAGTCATGTCAGAAGACATGTCACAAGTCATGTCACATGATGGAAGTCTGTCACAACAGACTTTGAGAGTTCCTGAGGAAGACAGGCAGAGTCATTGTTGATTTCTGAGAAAAATTTAAGCTGACCTAGGCAATCAAGGGAAATGTTTAAAGTAAAAAGGAGTGAAACTTTGTTGCTTTCTCTACCTTCCCACTGCCTGGGTTTTTCATTTCAATAAAGATATCTGAGTATTTGATGCTTTTTGTCATGCTAGGAGGTGTCTGAACAAAAGGAAATATACTGAGAAGAGACTGACTCTATTATTTCATACTATATTTGGTCTTTGTGACTAGCGTGGTTTTGTTGACTCAGGGTTATTCTGTGACAGTCACACACAGAACAGCTGTGATTCCAGTTCTATGAAGAGAATTACTGCTTTATCAGGAATCATAGAGTCACAGGATGGTTTGGGTCGGAAGGGACCTTAAAGCCCATCCAGTGCCACCCCCTGCCATGGGCAGGGACACCTTCCACTAGCTCAGGTTGCCCTAAACCCTGTCCAACTTGTCCTTGGACACTGCAAGGGGTGGTGCATCCACAACCTCCAGGGCACCAGTGAATCACCTAGCAGTTATTCTCCTGTTACTCAAAAAAGTAACTAAGTTAATTAGTTAAGAACTTAACTAAGTAATCAGTTAAGCTCTATTGAGAGCAGCAATTGAAGCAGGGATTTAAATTTGTCCAATCTGGGGAAACACTCATTTACAAGCCCCCACACACCCACCTACAGATATGCTGGTCCAGTGTGCGTGCCAGCCTGAGTCCCTGCTGAAACCACCTGGGATCAAATACCTCAAACCCTAATCCATTTTATATCCAACATAGACCAGACCATCAGATATCACAGAGCTGTCATAGTGCAGGGAAATCACGCTACTTTCTATCAGCTGAGTTTATTTTTTAGTAAAATGCCAGATAAAAAATGCAAGAATATTGTTGTTCATAAAGGGATCAGACAGAGATTACACAAAAAAGGTAGGAATTGCATACTGCTGTACAAGAATCCTGTCCTCATCTGACTCATTTAATCTCAAATTAAGTAAATAATCCAATGCTGTATTATATTTTGAAATCACCCTGCATAATACTCAAAGTTTTCTTACCTAAAAGTGCTGCTGTGCTGGCGGAATATTTCCAAAGCAATATCATTTTAGTCAAGTCTAATCTATCTTTTAAGATGTCTAAGGCTTTCACTAAGTGCCTTGAGAATGTCTAATAGCCTGCTCTAATCTTGATAACCTCCAATTAGGTGCCACCAGCATGTGATGTCCATGGATATGTTGTCCTTGCTAGAAGGAACTGGGGATTTCACACACACAAACTCTCACCCAACGTGTTTTCACACCAGAGTTAATATTTGTACTACAAACCTTAACTGAGGGAAACTGTGCAGACATGAGCAGGATTGTTTTGTGCCAGTCTGGTATGGAGCCACCACGCCAACGAGCTGATTTATGGTGCAAAGCACACAGAGGAAAAAAGTGTGAACAACACAGACAGAACATTTTACAGGCTGTTATTAACAGGGTGCATTTACACAGAGGAGTGAAGACTGCTGCATGCTCCTCCTGACTTAAGATTCCCATCATATGATAGAAAACTTTCAATATTTAAGAGGCAATAATCTGAATTTCATCAGAAATGTTCTATTTCAGTGCTGAATATTTTCCTTGATTTTAAACTCTGGGAATGAATGCATTTGCTGAGGGTTTTTAACAATCACTAAAAGTCATTGAGGGGAATACACAGCACTGGCTCCTTGTAAGGAAAAGGCTACATTTAGTGTTTTTATGAGACATGAAATTCAAGATGATCTGATCAGAAACAGTTTCGGGTTTTGCCTGCTGAGGATCTGAATCATGACTGATAGAATAATTCATTGGTTAGAAACGTGCAGATTTATCAGTCCATATATCCTGACTTACACAGCAATTGCAAAAGCAGAATTCCAATTCCTGAAGCCATGTTTTCTAGATCTCTGCACTTCCAGCAGTGCTGTGAGGTGAACGTCTGGGTCCTGGCCATGCCCCTCCCAGCTACTGCAGAAATTTTTTCCTGGACAAAGAATTTTTAAAAATTATCCATTACTATAAAATAAACTAGAAAATGGAATTTTATGAAAATAGCACAATACTGCTGTAATGTGGCAGTGAAATGTGACAATTTTTTGGTTAGAGTTTGTTTTTTTTCAGTGAGAAAGGAAATTTTCACTATGTTTTCTCAGAAAAAAATCTGGAGCTCAGATCGCTTGTTTTTAAGAACTCATTATAGCGGGATATCCATATATTCTTTCATTTCAAAATGCACTTCTCTAGTTCTTGGACCTATTTAAATGAAGGTGATATTGCCTCCATGAGTCTGTACAAAACAAACATAGAGAACAAGAGGAATACTACACCAAACAATGCACTCAGATCCAAATGGGTACATGTGCATGGAGCTTTTCTAGGTTTTCAACTTCTGTTTAGCCTGCCTCAGGAGCACAAAGATGGAAAACAAGTTATTCTTGCATGTTTAAAGCCAGATTTTAGATTTAACTCAAGTCCTTTGATACCTGGAGTGGGAAAGGAGAAAGGCAAATGGTGAAATATTATGTAGTGACACAGCATTTCAAAACAAATAATGTGAAATTCATTAAAAAAGAAAAGGTTCCCCACATTATTCAGCCACTATTAATACCAGTTTCATGGCTGGAAAAAAAGATCCTGTTCTATATCTTTTCAGAAAATTAGGATGTCTTCAAGACATCCATCCGTCCATCCATCCATCCATCCATCCATCCATCCATCCATCCATCCCAGTCAGTTTCTGCCTAGTCCTGTGTGGCTGTAAGCTCATTTTTGCACTATGGACCAAAGTAAAAAACATTACGATTATCTTAAATTAAGTGTAGTATATTTATTGGATTTGAATATTACCAATGCTTTTATTAGCAAGTCTCAAAATTTTAACAGAAAATTTAATTTAAATTAGATTTCATCTGAACCATTTTGGATTTGAAAACATTGTAAATATTCACCCTAAAATAAATACTTTGCTATCTAGAAAGGGTTTACATAACAGTTGCTTATTATTCTTTAAAACAAAGCAAACCACACACCAAGGCTGTGCTTGTGGGAAGAATTTAATGCTCCTTCCCTGTGCTTTAAGTTCCAACACTGACCCATACAAAAAATATAATGTTGAATACCAAACAATTCCCAAAGGAAGTACTCTGACAACACAAGGGCAAATTTTTAAAGGACTTTCTAAGAAGACATAGAGCGACAGGACACAGGGAATGGTTTAGGCTGAGAGATGGCAGGGTTAGATGGGATTTTGGGAAGGAGTTGTTCCCTGTGAGGGTGGGCAGGCTCTGGCACAGGGTGCCCAGAGCTGTTGTGGCTGCCCCTGGATCCCTGGCAGTGTCCCAGGCCAGGCTGGATGGAGCTTGGAGCACCCTGGGACAGTGGAAGGGGTAGCACTGGATGGGCTTTGAGGTCCCTCCCAACCCAAAAGAGTCTGGGACCCCATGATTCCATGATTCATAAGTGTAAAAATGCCACTCGGGACTAGACTGTGTATATTTTTCATTGGTTTAAATATTTCCCCAGGTGTGTGAGCTGCTGTTGGCTGAGCTGGGTATCACGGGGAGGAAGGCAGGAGGAGCAAAGAGAAAATGAGAGCTATGGGCAAGAGCAAGAGTGGGAAAGAGACACCAAAACCATGTGCAGAGGAAAAGAGCAACTGCCTAAATCCTACTTGTGTCATGCAAGGATCCAGGATCTTGAAAAACATCTCAGAGATAAGCATTTCTCCAGCCCAAAGCAGTCAATTTTAGGCAAAACACTACCAAAAATGCATTATTTACAGCATAAAACCTCTTGAAATTGACTTGCATGAAGTTGATAATCTCCGCTGAATTTTAAATTATCCTTAAAAGTTGCCTGCCTAATTTATCCTCTTCATCTTTGGATTCCAAGGTTGGAGAGAAACTCTGCATCTCTCAATGACTCTGAACAAAAAAAATGTTTAAAAAACTAGACCTTTTTTTAAATATCTTTGGAATTTATTTCATCCTATTTACTTATGAAAATCAGTGCATATAATTTCTTGTTCTGCAGGAAAAAGATTTTTGGAAAAAAAATGCTGTGGTGTGTCTGTGAGAACGAGGAATTTCCTTTTTATATTTTTTCAATGGTTAAACCAGAATAAATCACTGAAATGGACACCTGCAGCTAAATATGAAATATTAATTCAACACAGTAATAAATACAATATTATTCTCAGTGGCCCTAATTAGAAATAAACCTCAACAATCTTCTATCTCCATTTCTTATGCTGCAGTAATGTGATTCATTTGAAAAAGAGTCTATTTTCATAAGAAACAACTGAAGCAATTAACTGGTCTTTATTTACCCACTTCTGCAGCAAAAAAAAAGTACACCCAGCACAGAATTTATAACCTCTGTTATATATTTATTTATAAATAACCTCTGTTATTTATCCACGTTAAATTAACATAGGAGACCTGCTCCTGGTAATCAAGGAATTCATGGGAAAATAAGGACACAAAAGGCAAATCTGCTGATTGCTCACTGTGTTGAAGTGAGCTTGGTTTAGTTTTTTATCTCCTTGCCTTTTCCCTTCATTCCACAGGTAAATTACAGCAACCTCCACCCTGAAGAAGTTTAGAAGAGGCAGATCTGTTCCCAGAGGACCACTCGAGTGGGCTCCTTCTTTATGGCCCTAAAATCTCTTTTCTTGCACTTGAACTCATCCTCCCATGCTCCCTGCTCTGGAAAAGGCAGCAAACTGTCAGTCCTGCTTTTATCCAACTCTCCAAGGGACTGAGATGATGGAAAACAGACATGGATGATTGTGGAACACGTGGAGCTGAATCTAGGCAAAAGAATCTTGTCCTACAAGGTATGTTTTTAATGGGAGTTCTGGAGGTGTGTTTGGTGGGTTTTTTTAATGGTAATGTATTTCTTAATGATGAACAAAAAAGCAACAAGTGGTTTAGACAGAGCTGATCTGAATGAAAGAGCCCATGGCTTTAAATTTAATTGGTTTATTCTTTTCTAGATGTAGATACTTAGAACAAAATCCAGGGAGAATCCATGCAGCCCATTGCTTATGCAAAAATTTCTGCAAACTTCCAGAGGTAAAAATATCTGGGGACACTGAAGTTTCTGTCTGCAGGGCCATGATGGTTCAGCAGAATCCCCTGGTCCAGATAATTTTCTGACTTTTTTTTTCTGAAAAAACTTGATATTTTTTGACTTTCTCCTGCTGTTCTTGAATCACAGGATTCTGAAAGAGGGTATATTTAGATGGGATATTGGGAAGGAAGGTAAGGGTTCCCTGTAAGGGTGGGCAGGCCCTGGCACAGGGTGCCCAGAGAAGCTGCGGCTGCCCCTGGATCCCTGGAAGTGTCCAAGGCCAGGATGGATGGAGCTTGGAGCACCCTGGGCTAGTGGAAGGTGTCCCTGCCCATGATGAGGCATGGGACTGGGTGATCATTAAGGTTCCTTCCAAGCCAAACAGCCTGGAATTCCATGATTTTTTGGTCTATCATGGCCACAGGCTCAGTCACTCCTGTGAAGGAACCAGAGGGACAGGGACGTACCCAACACCTGGGCAGGAATTCATTGCCAAGTCCTAAGGAATTCATTTTGTAAGTCCAATGGTGAAATTTAGGTTTGTGTCATAGTTATCAGCATGGTGTAGCTTGATTTGTGCCCACACTCAAGTGTGAAGTATTAAAAAACCTCACAAGTCATAGTTATTAAATAAGTAAGTTGAAATATATATCCTGACAGAAAGAATGGGGCCACTTCTGGCCTGTAGAAGAGTTCAATCAAGTTCACTTTCTGCACTGGGAGAAAAAAAGAATGTGGATTTTTGAAATATTTTTCTCCAGCAGGCAATAGTTCAGTGGTAAATTCTTCAAACCAACTTTGGGGAGTTTGGGTGCATTGTCACCACTCCTTCAGAATGAAGAAATGACATCAGAGACATCAGGAGTAATGTACGTATAAAATCAGAAGTGACAAGAAATAAGGAAAATGATCCCTCACTGAGCTTTCTGGAATGCCACCAGGGTGGAATTGGTGACCATGCCATATAGGCATGATATGGGACTCATGGAATGACAAAAGAAAAGACTACACTGGTTATGTAATTTAACTAAAGTCAGGATCAAAATTGTTTATGGATTTTTATTTGAACAACAGGTAATGAAATGGCAATCCCAGAGCTATGCATTTATCACCAACAGCAGCAATACGACACCTAAATGGCATTACTGCACACTCAACAGCTGTTAATGAAACCCTATAAATTTCTAGAGCCCTTTAATTCCTTTCTGCAGAACGTTCTAAGCGCGCGCTCCCCCGCGGCGTCGTTCACACACCCCCACGCCGTGTGTGCTGCCATCACGCATCCCCTCTGCTGGCTCTCAGGGCTCCACCCCTGCTCACCCTCCCTGGGAGCTGCTGGTGGTCCAGTTCTGAGCGTCCTCCTGCTGCTCCTCACAGCCCACGGAGCCACCCTGCACAGCCAGGGGGTCCTTCCCAGTCTGGTTTGTGAGACACAAACACTGGCCTGGCAGGCTTGGTGGAAAGCTGACTCCTGGCGTGTCAAGCCCAGCCTTTCTCCTGTCTGTTACCTTCCCCTCAATGCCTGCATCTTGTATTTCCCATCCTTAATTTTCTGCCTTTTCAAGCTGACTCCTTCTTTCATCTAAAGTCTCTTGATCGTGCTCTGGATAGATCTTAATTTGGCTGATTATCACTGCAAGGAAACCTTGTTATTTTTAATTTGCTCTTGATCATAACCATCAGTTATGAAAGAAACCTCTCAGAGGAGAGAGTTTTGGGTTTTGTGTTCACACTCTCTGAGTTATCCAGGTCACATTCCCCAGAGATGCACTGGGTGTTTGTGGCAAGGCCTGGATACAGAGGGGCTCTGAGGGGTGGCTTCTGTGAGAAAATGCCAAAGCTTCCTCATGCTCAGCACAGCCAGCTCCAGGCAGCTCTGGCATGAATCCACTGCTGGCCGTGCCTGAGTGGAAGAAGTTGTTGATCCCCACCTAGCCTCGGCAGAACCTTCACATCTGGAGAGGAGGCTGAAGTGGAAGAACGCTTCTGGCAGGACTGGTGGCCAAGGCTGGAGCAGCCTTCTCCTGCAGGACTGACCCTGTGGAAGGGACCATGCTGGAGCAGTTTGTGAGGAGCTGCAGCCCATGGGAGGAGCTCAGTCTGGAGAAATTCGTGAAGGGCTGTCTCCCATGGGTACAACCCCGCACTGGAGCAGGGAAAGTGAGCACTGAGGAAGGAGCAGCAGGATGCACAGACCACAACCCCTACTCCTGTTCCCTGTGCTGCTCAGCTTTAGGAGCTGTACAAGCTGGGAGTGAAGCTGAGCTCAGAAAGAAGGGTAGGAAAAAGTCTGGTTTAAGTTTGCTGTTATTTCTCATTATCCTGCTCCTTTGTTATTTGCAATAAATGAATTCCCCAGAGCTGTCTATCCTGTCCATGCTGGTGATGTGTGAGGGATATTTTTGTCCTCACCTCACCCACTAGCCTTTAATCATTGTTTTTCTCCACTGTCACATTGAGAAAGGGGGAATGATAAAGCATCTTGGTGGGCACCAGATACCCAGCCAAGGTCAGTCCAACTCAGGAGGCCATGCAGATTACTAAAGACTGGAAAAACAGAGACATAAGGAAAAGATAGAGATTTTATTAAAGACTTTTTTAACTTTGCAAAAACAGATGAGAACATCTTTTCAAAATGTTATTCACCTGAGTGAAGAGAGCTTAGAGTTCTTGGTCTGGCAGAGCTCTATCAACTTCCCTTTATTTGTGTGGTGTATCTTGTTATTTCTGGCACCCTCTTACAGCCATAAAGTCAAATATGATGTTGCAGGTGGGTTGTGCAACCGTGGTGCTACCTGGCATTATTGCTGCATATATGTCATGAGATGACTTGAACAAATGCAGCACAGATACCCTATTTGCAATTTTTCTTCCATCTGGCATTCTGCCTTACTGATGCAGGTTTCATTTGTGGCCTTTTATGAGTTCTACTTCTCTCTCGTATCTCCCACACCATCAGTGAATCTCCAAAGTTTTGAAATAATTCTTCCTTAGGTCAGTTTTGTTGTGTTGCTCTTTCCTGGCTCCCACTATTGCTACATCCCTCTGCATTCTGTTTCCTGGTCCTTAGTTTTACTTTGCACGTGAGTGACCAAGGACCACAGTGCTCACTTAACAGAGATGGAAGAGTTAACAGGTGCAGGTGGCATCTTCATCTTCATCAAGGTGCCTGCCTTCCCAAAATCCCTTCTGAACTTAGGCCTAGATTAATATTGCTGTGTCTTTAAGCCATCTAACTCAGTCTAGTTCTTTATTAGCAATTTTGCTTTTTCTTGTGGTATGTAGTTGATATATGGAATTTTCACGTGTTCAACAAAACATACATTCTGCTTTTCAGTTACAAAATCAATTCATTTGCTAGTGAAAAACAAATTCTTACAGGTGAACCACTTGTCCTTACACCAAACCCTTAAATCAACACTATTGTCTGATTGTAAAACTGACATAATTTCTCACTGTTTATGGTAACAGAAAGTTTTTTTTCCATAGGGAAATTTTAACTAAGAAAAAGGCAATACGACATTTTTCTGCGAGTTCATCCAACAGCTCTGAACAGTCTGTCTTTTGACAATGAAAAGGCACCAGAAGACAGGAGCTTGCCTAGCTGGGTGATTACAGTCCAATGTGTGGGCAAACACTTTCTCTGCCAGTAAAGGCTGGGATTTTGTGCCTGTGCTCTGAGAAGAAACTCCAGTGAGATAACAGATGAGATGGCAGCAGGTGTAGGAGTGCCCATGAATAAAACAGGACCAGCAGCAAGAGAGGAGCTGAGCAGCTGGGCTTAGGTACTCCATGTTGTCATTCCCTCACTGCAGGATTGATTCCATGGATATATCATTGAAATTGTTTTAGCTGGCTAGCTGGATTTTCCCCTAGTTTTGTCTGATAACTGATTTTCCTTCCTAGACAATGTGTTTTGAGTCTATCATGGTAAATTTAGGAAAATGGCTAAGTAAAGTCTTTACAAAAATCAGCAAGTTACTCAAGAGGAAATATGAAGTTATACTCCTCTTCCTTTGGAGCTGCTGGAAGTACTGTGGTAGAATCAAATCTGCTGTGTGAACTGTGCATTTTTCTTTTTTTTTGTACCTACCATTCCCTTTGGTTTTTGGATGCCTTCACAAAAGACTATAAAGGACCTTTGTTGGGTTAATTCTCTTTACCACCTAAAAATGTTCTATAAAAACAACTTCTCTGCAGGAGAGCCTGGTGGTAACATGGTAGAGTTTTCCATTTATATTATGTACTTTGTAAACTCTTGTCAGCAGTTTGGGTGCTAACAGAAACAGGGGAGAATCCACAACGTGCGTGGCTAAACTCCTGACAAAGGCAAATCCAACCAGTGGGCTACACTTAACTGGTTTAGTGACTGAAAACCAAATTTACTGTTTTGCTACAAACACAGATGCTGGTGCTTCATCACGAGTCCCTTTTACCCAGGGGTGAGAGAGAGGGGGATTCTTGTGAGCAGCAGCAGATGGCACTTCTGCCTGTTTTGAAGCAGCCTCATTAAGAGATGTTGCTGAGAAAAACTGCATGGGCTTCATTATTTCTTTGGTAATGTGTAAATTTGGAGAGCATTATCAGCAGATTGAGTCATACTGTGAAAAAAAAATAAGTGTGGTTCGTGGTTATTTCCAAAATGAGGTGTCTCCTTTGCTCAATCCTCACGCCGTAAAAAAAAGCTACAAAAGAAAGACAAGCAATTCTGGACTTCTTTTTGGAATTACATAAAGTTATGTTGCAAAGTTCATACACAATGTTTCAAGGTTCTTAACTGCAAAGAGGTCTGTAAAAGTTTGAAAGTATAAACTGTTATGAAATATCGTGTGTTTCTCCTCCGAGAGAAAAAAAAAAAATTAATTTCAAATTAAATGAAGAATTTTCAATCCAAATTTCAGCTCAGGACAGTATTATTGGTGTTTTTTTTGTTTTCATCAGCCACCTGGCATGTACTTAGTCCAAGTAAAAACATGCAAAGACCAGCCTGAATATGCTGAGGCTCTAAGAGTTTGTTGTTCCTGTTTCCTGTCTTACTTAAGTAGGTAAGCAAAGAACTGAGAGCTTACTAATACATGGCTAAAAGCTCCTTATTTCCTCCTGGAGCAGCAAATGCCTGCCCCAGCTAGTGCAGGTCAGGGGGGAAATGTATATCTGCATGTACTTCAGGCACGGAGAACAACACAGGCAGCTCTGCCAGGGATATAAACAAGCATTTTATGTTCCATTAGTCTCCTGGATTTTATTCTCACTTTCTCCAAGAGAAACAGGCTTTGATACACCGTACCTGCACTGAGTTATAGCCCATTATACTGAGGAACCTGAGAAATAAATTTGCAGGCATTCACACATCCCTGAAGCTCTGAGGTGCCACCCTCCCTGCAGAATCCATTAATTGACAAGCCTGCTGAAGCACGAGGGAGATCCAAGGTTCCAGCACTTCCATTTGTGAGAACTTTGGTTCTCTCTTTTCATTTATTACATTATCTACTAAGTCCTCATTTCTTGCACCTTCTCTGTTGAGGTTTGTAAGAATTCTCAGATTTCTCTGTGGACTAAAGGCTTTTTTTTCTCCATGTGAACTTTTCAAATGAAAAGTTTTTGCTTTCTCTGTGGCACCTAATTTCCTGAGTTTCATTTTTGGATTTTATTAAAATTCCAGAAAAGTTGCATATTGCAAAGCACAGGAACACAGAGCACCTTTTGGGCATCAGACTGCCTCACCTCAGATTTATTAGTACTGAAAAAAGTTAACAAAAGATTCATATAAGCAAATTCAGTCCCAAACTTTGTGGCTTCACTGAAGTTATGCCTGTGAGGACTTAATTACATTTTCTGCTGAGCCATCCCAAAAACTTTCCTGAACTTTTTGCTCTTGAAGAAGTTGGTAAGCACTTTTTTCCTTCATCAACCTCTTCCCTCCCCTCAGAAAGGGCCAAGCCCCTTGAATTAGAATTTGATCCATTAATTTTTAAAGTAAGTTAATTGATGGGACATTAAGGCTACGAAAGTGGGCAATTGCTCTCTACTTCACCTCTTCTTATCCTGCAGTTGTCATTGCTTGAGAAATGAAATGCCTGAAAGTGGAACTGCCTGTTTAAAACCAAGCCTACAGAATGGCAGGGGATCCCCTTTTATTTAATCCACCCTGACACTAATCAGACATAACTCTCCTTCTGAATGCTGGATGGGAATACAGATGGAAGGTTTTCCAAGCCTGGATATTTATCTGGACATGGACACTACACCTTTGGCAGGGAAACCTTCCTTTCTATTGATTTAGGTAGAAACATAATTCCACTTCCAAAGTGAAGAGAAAATTTATATGCATAGTCTAATAACTGAGGGTCCTATTTTGATCAATGACTTGTGCAAATAATGAGAATTCCCAGACTGTGTCTCTCCCTCACCCTATTGGCATGCATTAACAGCTATTGATACATAAATAGATCTCACTTATTAAAAGACTACTTTATGGTCTTATGGCATGCTTTTCATTTTTGTAGCAGATGGTGCTTTTTGTTGCTGATGCTGATCACATTTATTTTCTGGTAGGAAGTGCAACACTATCGACATAAAACCAAATTTAATATGTGAAAACAAAATCAATTCCTGCACTCTGTGTAGGGATGTTAAAGTCCCAGGAGACCTGCCTTTGTCTGACAAGGTACAAAATCAGATTTTCTTTTTTTTCTGTTATATTGCCCAAAATGTTTAATCATGGCTTTCATTTTAAAATCTCAACTTTTCATTTCCCTTTGTAAAGGCGAGCTGTCAGACAGAACCACTTTGGGTGTTCCACATTTTCCTTCAAATCTTCCCCTCACCCACTTAAATGGTGTAGTTGTTCTATAAACCTAAGAAGAGGTCAAACTTTTCTTTTTCCACTTGCCTGGGCAGCATCTTTAGTCCAGAGGCTTCCCAGTGCCCCAGCCATTAAGCTGTTTTCTGTGGACAGGTATTTAGGTAATATTTAGGTATTTCAAACTCACATACTAGAAGAAGGGATAAACAAAAACTTCACAAAGCCCAGAAGATGACAATTCACATTCAAGATGTCAGGACAAGCCCAGAGAAAAACCTTTTTTACCTATGAAAAGTGAAGTCAGGTGACAAAAACCCCTGGTGCCAGAGATCAGCTGCTGTGCATCAAACACTGCCAGCTGCCTCTGCTGCTGAGGTTGTGTCTTGCAGGGGGTCCTGCCCTGTGACCCCAGAGGGGATGAGCAGGTGGGACAGCCCCAGGGACAGGGACTTGGGGACGCTGTGGATGAAAGGCTGGACATGAGTCTGCCATGCAAACTCACAATCCAGAGAGCCAAAATTGTGTCCTGGGCTGAGCCCTCAGTGTGGGTAGAGGGAAAGGGGGGATTCTGCCCCTGTGCCCAGGTGAGAGTCCACCTGCAGAGCTGCCCCAGTCCTGAGGCCAGCACAGGGAGGAGCTGGAGCTGCTGCAGAGCCCAGAGGAGGCACCAGGATGGTCAGAGGGATGGAGCAGCTCTGCTAGGGGGAAAGGCTGGGAGAGCTGGGAGTGTTCACCTGGAGAGGAGAGGGCTCTAGAGAGACCTTATTGAAGGAGGTGTTTAGAAAGATGGGGACAGACATCTAAAGCCATTCTGGCTTTGAACCAAAGATGGGTAGATGCAGGAGAGATATCAGGAAGAAATTTTTTACAGTAGTTGATGGTGAAGCACTGGAAGGATTGCCCAGGGAAGCTGTGGCTGCTCCATCCCTGGAAGTGTCCCAGGCCAGGTTGGACAGGGCTTGGAGCACCCTGGGCAGGTGGAAGGTGTTCCTAGATGGGCACTAGATGGGCTTTAGGGTCTCTTCCCATCCA
This sequence comes from Irena cyanogastra, assembly GCA_013397155.1. Classification (NCBI taxonomy): domain Eukaryota; kingdom Metazoa; phylum Chordata; class Aves; order Passeriformes; family Irenidae; genus Irena; species Irena cyanogastra. Next base: position 114,752 of record VWZV01011713.1, read on the forward strand.
AACCATCCTGTGATTCTATGAGTCAAAGGGGCAGCTGTTATGTAAATAAAAGGGAAAGTGCTTCCTTCTGCTTCTCTCACCCATGCAGAACCCTCCTCTGTCCCCACAAAACTCGCAAACAGCCCTGCAAAGCTGCATTCCAGCTCTGCCCAGATAAGCTCTGCCAGAGGAATGCACTGTGCCATTGCTTTTTCTCAAAGTGTTCACCATTACTAAAAGCAGGAAGCCTTTATCTCATCCTTTTTCCTTAGCCTCTGTTCTGCTAGTTGCTGATCTTGGCTTAGAAATTTTAACACCTGTGAAGAGAGCTAACAAAGGACTCCATTTGGGAATCAATTCTTCTTAAAAGGGAGAGCAGATGTCCACCTGTTTCTCTCTCAGAATCTCTAATGCCTCTGAGCTCTCCTTAAAAAAAAAAAAACAAAAAAAAAAAACCCAAAAAAAACCAAAAAAAAAAAAACCCCCCAAAAAAAGCCAACCAAAAAAAAAAACCCAACCAAAAGTATTTTTTCTTCACCAAGACTCTGGTTGTGTGCAGCAGCAGCTAGAGAAAAGTAGTCTCTATATAATGAAGATGCTTTGCTTTGGGACTATCTGTATGCCATAAATCTGTGCACAGACATGTCAGGTGAAGTCTCCTTTTATATCCTGTTGTATAAAATCCAGCTATTCTCCTCCATCTTCACCATCTCCTTCAGTAAGTTTTGCTGGAGGGGTATCTCTTAAAGCAGGTCCTAAAATTTTTGTCAGGGAAGGGGTTTGCTGTTGAACTGCAGATTTTATCAGGTGTATTTTCTGCACCACCAAAGCCAAATCAAATCCATTGCAGAGGACACTTTTTGAACTTGTTAGCATGGATAGGTTATCTGCCAGACGGGATGATAAAATTATTTACCTCCTAAAGTTCTTTCATGGTTCAACCTGCCTGTGTTCACTAGCTAAGTGCTCCTTTGAGTTGATGCACAACCTTTTTTACTCTGCACTAATTCCATCCAAATTACTCCAAGTTGCTGACTTCCACCACCATTTAAGCTATTATATCTTTGTTTTTCAATTAGCTTTTATTGTATTAAATACCTTGTCTTAGACTGGCATCTGCCTTTCCTTTTCAGGGTATTTTTGAACTTATATTTTTGAAGCTATATTTTTATCCAAGGTCTCAGTTTCCTTTGTGGATACTTGCAGAGCCTGGTTTCTACTTCCTTGTGAGGCATTTCCTTGTTCCCAGTGCTAGTCTAAGAACCTTTTTTAAAATCTTCTTTATGTAATGTACTAAAAAGAAAAGGAAACAAGGCTTTGCTCATGCTCTATATGTGAGTATCTGCCTTTCCATTGATATATCTCACTTCTAGAGACATAATAGATGCCAAAATGTTATTTACCTTCTTGCTGCTGCCAGACATTGTGCACACAGCTGATGTATTATCCTTAACCCCAGATCTTGTTACTGCTCAGTTTTGTAGGTTAATATTTTTATTTGTGCTGTAAAATTTGCATCCTGTAGTTCTGGTCTCTATCTCCATTTTTCCTTTCAGGGGGAATAACCACACTCCATTGGATCACACTGGAATTTAGGACCATGGCATAGGGATGCTTTGCAGGATAATGGTTTCCTTGCAGCTGTTTCTCCACTTTTGTCATATTCCCATTCTTTCCCCTCTCTTTTTTTTTCCATTCAGGGAAATACAATGAGTCACTCCAGCTGATGCCTTGGAATTCAAAGGGCTAGAGATGGTTGGGAATCTATTCTATGCCCAGTGAGATAAAATACAGAATTTTAAAGCTCAAAGAAGGCCTCATTAGACCAAGCAGTGCCAGAGGCCAGAAGTCCATGACATATTTACCAGCCCAAAAAGCAGTCAGCAGGATTTGCTGGGAAAAGCAGCCCCTCTGGGGTGCCTGTGTAGAGCACTCTGTGCTCTGGGTGGTTTGATGTTAAATTTCTACACCCAATATCTGTGTTCCCTTCTTGACAACACGTTTCTTACCCAGAAGGGTGTAAACAATGCATTTAAGTAACAGCCAATACAAGGTGAACTCTGACTTCAGCTCCTTGAATCCTGTGAGCAGCCACCATGGCCATGGCAGAATTGCCATTTTTGTTCCTAAAAAAAAAAATTCCAAAATTCCAGGTCCCAAACCATTTGTTTATTCCTCTGGCTAAAGGGGTAGGCAGGAAGCAGCTCAAGCACAAAAAAAGGGGAAACAAGTGAATCTTCCTGCTTGAATGCAGCTGATTAATTTAATTTGTACGTCCCTTGCCAAAGCGCCACCACCAGAAATCTTCATTTCCTCTTGAGTTCCAAAGCACCACCACCAGCAGAAATCTTCATTTCCACTTGAGTTCCGACAGAACAAAACAAACAATTTAGGAACAGCGTGTGAGTTGGTGAGCTGTCAGGCCACAATGAGTGTTTTATTTGCAAAACATCCATTTGGAACCTCATTACCCCAAACGAGCTCCACCTGCACTCCATTACAGCGGCTTCATTCTTTTGTTTTTTAAAGTGTAGGGAAATTTCACCTTATCTGGAATCGAGTCTGTGAAACTGTAGGCAGTGGTGTTGGATGGGGCAGTTTAAATTAAGGTTTAGCTGGGTGGATGGAGCCTGTAACAGGAGTGAAAACGCTGTACATGAAATACTGCATCATTATAAGTAATAGGGTCAGAGGCACTTCTGCTGTCAAGTGTCTTCTGACCTTGCTCAGCTCTTATGCTGCAGAGATTTTTATAAGCTCGATGTATTATTCAATGTTTTGCCAGGAAACAAAAATACTTTGTCTCTTTTGTTTCCTGAGAAACTGATTAATTTCCTTTGATTCCTTGAAAAAACCCCGAGGACAGTGAAAGAGGTCACTGAAGATAAAGACAGGAGCCCCAAGGGGTGAGCATGATTCCCTCTTTGAGCAGGTCACCTTTATCCTACAATATAGCAAGTTGATATTTTCAATTTTAACAACAATTATTTGGCAAGTTCTGTAAGCTTTCCTCTTATTCCACCTCATTTTCTGAACAGTTGCAGAGATGCTTAAGAGGCTGAAGCATTTTCACTTGTGTCTTGTCCTCCCATCAGGTGCTTTCCAACCAGATTTTCTTCCAACCAGCTGTTCAGACCCTCACCACTGTTTGAATGTTCTACCTGGAGAGTATTCTTATCTTTCAATTTTCCACTTGCTCCTTACCCTTGGGATATTTGTCCTTTCACTAGGCCTGCTGCAGTGTTTTACTCCTGAAACATGGCTCTGTTGCAAGGGTCAGAACAGTACCTACACCCTGCTAGGCTGAAATGTTATTTCTTCTGCAGGGTTTTTCAGTGAATTATCATGTTTTTTCCCAAATCTTAAAAAAAAAAATAAATATATAATTTCATACAGCCCTGGTGAGGGTCCAGCTACCAAATAATTAGTTATTCTCTGATCATGAAGTCATCTAGAAACATCTCCCAGATCATTCTCTCTGGCAGTTTAGTCAGAGACAGCACATTCCCAGTTAAGTGTTTTGGTCTTGGATAAATAAACATTATATAGGAGCCAGCATCACCATCATGGCACAGGATTCCTGTGCAGCTCTACTTGAATATAATCAAATCTGAAGGGCTTGTGTAAGCCAAGGAAAGAGACAGCTCTGAGACCCTGTACAGGCTCTGGCTAATCAGCTTAACAACTACTTCTGATTATTAGTATGAATATTTGAATTGTTTTCTTTAAATGTGCAGTCATACCCAATTTGCAGAATCTTCCAGCACAGAAGAAATGAAAATTTTCTCATCCAAATGAAGCTTTCCCTATACTTTACTAATAAGATTTTTGCCCTGAACTGTCTGTACCACACATATTACATATGCAAAAATTCATTAGTACAGGTTAGCTTTAAAGCTGCCAGTCAATGCAAATTATATTAAATGATACGTGGTGGTTTATATATTTGAATTATTGCCACCACCAAATGAAAAAATATGCTACTTCAAAGCAGAGAGAGAACCCATGGCATAGAATAATAGAAAAAGAGCCAAAAGGTTTATTAAATTTGACACCTAATCTTTCCATCAAGCTTATAAAAATGCAGTGGTGACCTAGAGCATTTCAGCAGCACTGCTGCAAGCTGTAGAGTTCCCAGCCACTGCTGTAAAAATGCTCTTTTAATAAAAATGGTGAGCAGGTGGCTCTTATTTATTTTGCCATGCAGGCACATCTCTGCCATGGACCATCCTGAAGGGCTGCTGCACCTGAGAGTGTGAAACACTGCCATAAATCTGGGAGGGTGGCTGCACTTGTAATTAGAAGGCACTTCACCTAAAAACAAGAGGTTAATCCTGTGCTGTTAGGCATTTTGTTACTTATTTAGCATCCTAACAGTAAAAGGAAAAATCCCACAATGTGCCAAGCTCATGAAAATTTGTCAAAAAACTGTTGCACACATGAAGAGCCAGCAATGACTTCTGGGTTTGGCCCCGTTGATCTTGGAACTGAGTGATAGCTCAAGCTTTGTGCTTGCCACAGAAAACCCTCATTTTATTAGTAGTAATAAAAAATAGTGGAAATTGTTATTTTTAAAAGTACATTCTAGCACCTCCTGTTTTCTTTAGCACTAGGCCTACCCTCCCAATGTTCCTTTGTATCCCAAGGCTGGCAGCTTTGGTTTTGGGGTTTTTTTTTTGATGTTTTCTTCAAGATTTTGGGGAGGAGGATTAACCATGTGCAATTACCACCTTAGACATTTCCTGGGAATGTTGTGATGTGGTGAAGGATTTGTTCTCAGTCTTGGAGTCTGCCTGAGACTTTTAATAATAATAGTTTTTTGGGGTTTTTTTACTAGCAATTGTAAAAATCATACACCTTGGGTGACCAGCTGGTAAATAGGATTGTCAGGTTTCAGTGTATAACTTTCCTACAAGGAGTTGATTTTTCCCTATCGTGATCAGCACAGTGATCATGTGCTAATCTAAACATTTTGGTGAATTTAAATCAGTGTTTTTTTCAAGATTTTAATTTCAGTGCCTAAAGTGGGCCAGGTGCTTTAATCCATCTACTTCTGACAAAATCAATTATTCTGATACAATACCAACGTGGGATTTTATCCACTACAATTTTATCAACCTGTGGTCAGCAAAAAAAACCCCTCAACTATTTTTGCTGAGGATGGAGATAAGACATTTATTTCAAAGGCTTTCTATTTTTAACCGTGGCTCTCTTGTTTTCTTCCCTCTTCATGGAAGAAATTTGTGAGCTGCTGGATCTGTCAGCTGAAATGACAAATTTCTGCAACAACCTCTGTTAATTTTTGAGACAGCTGAATGTATAAAATAGTGCATGTAAGAACACAGATAACAGACATAGTGAGTTTGATTTTCTTTTTTATTTTTCTGCAATTCCTTTAGTATGTATGTGTTATATATTTATTTTCAAACCCTTTAACAATTACTGCATGACTTTAACATCTAATAGAGAATCTTTCTACCTATGTTCCTTACCAAACTCTTCATTAGAATTGACAATTCAGACTCTTTATCATTTTTTTAATAAGCTGGGGGTTTAAAATAAATAAACAGCTGTTTTTCCCATGGTTGATGACAGAGACACGAGCTTATGTGACTTTGTACTTATTTAAAAGGTCTCCCTGGTAGTAGCTGTGTTCTTTTTCTCCACTATAAGCTCATGACACAAATATATTGGAGCTTTTTACCATGAGGAGACCCAATTAATGCTCAAGCAGCTACCATGAAAGGAGAGTTGGGTTAATACACAGTGGTGTGGGTCAAATTTATAATTGTAGTGCCAAGGAGAATTTGAATCTCTTGTGTTTCTAAATTTTCCTTTGAAGAACAATAAGATAAATGAATTTATTGTGCTTTTATTCTGTTGAAATGGATGTCAACAGGCATATACTGGTTTGAAAAAACAGCATAAATATATCAGATCAGAAGGGAAATCTCAGTAGTTACACCTTTGCTGAAGATGTGACAAGACACCCATTGAAATGAATTTATATTATTGTCTGTGGTTCATTTATTTCTCTTATTTTACAAGTATTTCCTAGGAGATATCAAGAAAAAATAGATTTAGGAGAAAATAGTGAAAGATATATGTGGTTTCAAAAGTTAGGTTTCTTTGAGCAACCTGTGCTGGTTGTGCCTCTCAGGAGTGGAATTTCTGATGGTCAGGGGCTCTCAGTTTGTGCCATTTTGTTCTATTTTCACTGACACTTAGATGCAATGAACAGGAGCCCTAACTGGTTTTTATGCTCCAGCTAAATAAAATAATTTGAATCCAAAACAGGAGTGGGCTTTTAAAGTGCACCTGGTCACCAACATCAATTATTGCACTTTGGTTTTCACCATTGGGCAATCCTGGAGCTCCCAAACTGGAACCCTCATGAATAAAATCAAACTAAGAGACTGACTGTAAGTGTTAGCAGGCAGTTCACAGTTTTAACCTATCTGATGTAACCTCATCTCTCTTCCTGAGACACTCATGATGAGGTTTCCACAGCCTTAACACTTCTGCTCTACAGATTGTCTCTGGCTGTGCTACACTTTTTGGGAATGTAGGAATTTCCAGTCCTTAGTGGGCATTATAAACATGGTTGGAAAAGCCCCCAAAAGCCACTGAGCCCATTGGCATAGTCTGGGTTTCAGGTGTCTCTAATCCACAAGTCCAGCAGCCAGCTCAAAGGAGGTTAAAGGACAGGTTTGATGCCTTTGCTGGCTGTGATCTCTCAGTTAGCAGCATGCCCATATAATTATGTTATACCATATTCTGTACAGCTGAAGGCAGTACATGCTGCATCTCTAAGTCTTGAGCCTACACCAGAAGCTCAGAAGTAGCTGTCTTTTAAGGCATTTTAAGGTTCTGTTCATATCCAGATTTCCACAGACAGTCCCAACCCCTCCAGTGGAGAGAAGCTGCACCACATGGTGCTTGAAAACTCATTTTCAAACCAAGCTTGGGCCCTTCTGAGTCTAAACTCCGTGTGAAGACAGAGACCATCTCGTTCTTTCCTTTGGACCAACAGCTCCCAAACTAGAAATCATGCTTCTGGAAGAGTGATTGCAACTGGCATTATGAATTCAGCCACAAAGATAATAGGAAAACTGCTATCTCAAAAGTCTTGTTTACATGAAATGTGAAAAATGTGAATTATTACTGAGATGGTTCTAAAACCCTCAAAGACAGGCTTCTTATTGTGGAGGAAATATGCTGAAGGAGAGGCACAATTTCCCATTTTGTGTAGCCAAAAGATGACAGTCAACTGCACGGGTGCAAGGCTCTCTATTTGTCTCCTCTCTTTTGAAGCCTTTATTTTTTTGGCAGCATTTGGGGCTTTTTAAAAAAGGGAATGGAAGTTACTTGTCAGCCTGAGATTAAAACAATATTAACTACCACCTTCCCAAACTGCCCAACTCCCCAAACTTCTGTGATTTGCATAGAAAGGGTCAATATTAGATTTTCATGTCGTGTGCCCCATGGTGCACCTCCTTGTCTCAAAATCACACTTGGAGAGAAGCTTAGAGTGCTTTGGAAGTTTTTCAGCCTGTCACTGTGCAGGTGCTGTCATTAGGGTTTCAGAACAGAGTTAAATTATCAAAGCTAATGAAGTCCTAGGCAATATTCCACTGCAGCTCTCTCAGTGAGAGCTGATGGAGCTGCCATACGAAGAGCAGAGGACCTCTTCTCCCTTGTCTTTGGATTTAATTCATTGCCTGATTTAATTCATTCCTGCTGGCATTCCTGCATTGAAAACTCATGAGATGTACTTGCCAGAATTTTGGGGTTTTTACCCCAGTGATGTCTCTAAAATATACTAGAGCAGACCTCACATACCATAGGCCCTGTATTTACATAGAGATTTTGGCTATGCCTCAGAAAGCACTCAGGCATATTTATTGTACATTTCTCTTCAAGAAATCATAAGGGCATGTGAGCAAAGGCAAAAACACAGGCAAGTTTTATATGAAGATTTAGGTAAATGCAAAATCTGAACCGAGCAAAGGTGTCTCTTCATGTAGTGATGAGTTCATCCAGAAAGTCAATTCCCCTTCTGTTTTACTCTTCCCTTTCCTTCAAAGAGAGGGTATGGACCAGCTGTGTTGGAGGTGCCCCTGTGAAAATGTGTTTAAGGAAGGGAAAAAAATTCTGGACAGGCAGAAGAGTGAGGGAAAAGATGATGAGAGGCAGCCCAGCAGACTTTGGGGTCAGTGGAGAAAAAGGGAGAGAAGGTGTTCCAGGTGGCTGAGATGACATCCCTTGTGGAGAAGACAAGAGTGGAGCAGGGAAAAGTGTGAGGAGGAAGGAGCAGCAGAAAGGGACTGACCACAACTTTCAGTGAGGTCGCAGCATCCCCCTGGGCTGCTCAGCAAAGGGGGAGGAGGTAGAGGGGCTGGCAGTGATGGAATGAGGTCCAGCATGGGAAAAAGCAGGAGGAGAAGGTGCTGTTTTAATTTTCTGTCTTTCTTTCTGATTTATCAACTCTGTTTTTAACTGGTAATAAATTAAATTAATTTTTCCCAAGTTGAGTGTGCTTGGCCCATGAGAGTAACTCAGAAGTGTTCTCCCTGTCCGTATCTCAACCATTCCAGCTTTTTCATCTGATTTTCTCTGCCTCTCCCGTTGAAGGGATGTCCCTTCTGATGGGAAGTACTGGTGCAGCTCTGATCTCTGTGACAGGACCAGGGAATGGCTGCAGATGGGCCAGGGAGGGTTAGGTTGGATTTTAGGAAAAATCCTAAAAAAATCCTTTTACCTCTGAGCTGATGCCATATGCTCTGGAAAATCCATTTGGTCAGTCTGGGGCAGCTGGCCTAGCTGTGCCCACTCCCTGCCCCTCCATGGCATTGCCCAGGCTCCCCAGGGAATGGGCACGGCCCCAAGGCTGCCAGAGCTCCAGGAGGGTTTGGACAACGCTGCCAGGGATGCACAGGGTGGGATTGTTGGGGGGTCTGGGCAGGGATAGGAGCTGGTCTGGAAGATCCTGTGGTTCCCTTCCCACTCAGGATATTCTGTGAGTGGAAGTGGCAGGGTGAACATCTGGCAGCTGGCCAAAGTCAACTCACCACTGGTATGAATGATTTCTGTGACAGGAGGCACGTGGAGCAATTTCTGTGTGGTTTGTGTGTCATTTCTACCAGCTGCAGTGCTGAAGGGTTAGGTCATTGTGAATGCAGGTCGAGATCTTACCTTTATGATGGTGGATTACCAAAAGACATTTTAGAGAAGTTTTTCTCAAGCTACTTACAAATTAAGTTTAATATTTGTTGAGACCAGGGAGTGCTTGTCTCCAGGAAAAGTTTTCTGTGACCAAATAAGTTTGTGTTTAATGCTGGCCATAGATGTCAACCATCACAGTGAAGTGTTTTAGGAGAGGAGTCTTTAAAGTGGACCATATTTGAGAAGGATGAGAAGAATTTTGGATGTAGAAGTAATTTTCATGGCAAAGCTAGCAGAATCAATCTGCATGTCCTTTAGCTAACTTGAATGAAAAATCCTGTAGAAAACTTGTTAGGATAATGATTTTCATTTTCCTGCACTGCAAGATGTTGCAGGTGATGATGCAGTAATCACTGAGCAATAAGCACATTCAGAAACAGCATCACTTAAAATTACTTCATTGTTCCAATTGCTGATCTGCAAATGGAAAACACTCCCAGTCCTGTTATAAACAGACTCACTGGCAGCTATGCAGAAGAGTTCTTCTTTGTCACTTGCCAACTTTACAGCCCTACAGGAAGAGAGATTGACTAATCCACTGTAAAGTGCACCACAATTACCTGTGACAAGCACAAAACATTACTTTATTTATGAGTGTTGTGGTTTAACCTCAGCCAGCAACTAAGAACCACTCAGCTGCTCCCTCATCCCCAGCCCCTCCAGTGGGACAGGGGGTAGAGGTGGAGGAAGGTAAAACCCATGTCTTGAGACAAGAACAGTTTAATAACTGAAATAACTTAAATAATAACATAAGGAAAATCCTTTGCTTAGGGTAAGGGCTACTGAGCAACACCCAAACCCTCAGTGTGTGATAGTTCTCATTCTAAAGACAAAACACAGCATTGTAGCAGCATTGTAAAACCAGTACGTTGTACAGTTTCTATGTTTTTATGTATTTGTTTTGAAGGTGTGGTAGGAGAGGGTTTTTTTTGTACTTCACTGCTTTTTTTTTCCTTCCTACTGTGGAAGGAAAATTCCTTTCTGAGAATTATTTTTTCATAGAACAAGATGAATATCCTTGCCTTTGGTTTGCTTATTTTAATAATACAGAAGAAAATTGGTTTTTTTTAACTAATTCACAAATCAGAGAAACTGCAAATATTTTCTTCATTTACTTGTAGCAGCAATTTTTTTTTTTTTTTGCTATTTATGCAAGTCTTTGCAATAAAACCANTATATGTAACATGTATATATTATATCTCAATATGAATAATGCCAATTATATACTGACAATTAATTACCCAATAACTTCCAGGCTGAAAAGGCATTCCTTTTCCTCTAGACAGTTCAAATTCAGTGAGAATGCTTCCTCAGAGTTGTTTTGTTGTTATCCTGTAGGGCTTTTTTACTCTGTCATTTAAAGTGCACAACTAATAAGGATGTTGAGATTATCCCATGTTAACACATTTTGGTAGTGTTACTTTTCATGTCTTTATGTGATAAAAAAACCAAGCAAGAGAATGGATGTCTGGTTTCTTAATGCCCAGCTAGGAACAAGACAGTGTTCTGCTGTGCCAGAGTTGTGCCAAGATGTGAATTTTATTTCTAGGGTTGAGCAAAATCAACAGAGCTAACTCAAATTTGAACGTATGTCTTTTTTGAGCCAGGTTCTGAGACTTCATTTACTTTCTCTCCAATCTCATTTGAAGAAGTGCAGCTGAAATATGGCTCTCTGGTAAAGGCATTTTGCAGCACATTAAAAGAACAAATTCCTGCTGGCATGTGATTCAGCAAAACACATGCTAAAGACACGAAGCCATCCTCGCCTGCTGAAGTTTTTAAATGTATGCTTACAAGCCAGAGTGCTCCACAATAATCCACGTGGGCTTTGTGCTTTACTGCTCTGACAAACGGAGAATGTAATCAAATAAATGATGGAAGAGGTTTTATTATTTTTTTTTACTGCCTCCTTTCCATTGNGCAAGTCTTTGCAATAAAACCACAAGAGTGCTGACTATTGAATTTGGGAAAAGAATCACTCTATGGTTATTTCTTAAGAGTAGAAAATTATTGGAGCACTAACCGTAAGGTAGAGTGGTAGGGTACTAGGTTACAGGCTGGTTAAGGCACAGCAGCTACAACTGGATTAATACACATATTATCTTCTACCTCTAAACTCAATTCAGACTCTAATAGTGCTCAATTGTCTAAAAAGAGCAAATGCCAATATATATATGCTCTCAATATATATAATATAATAAATATATTGTAATAAATATNTGTCTGGTTTCTTAATGCCCAGCTAGGAACAAGACAGTGTTCTGCTGTGCCAGAGTTGTGCCAAGATGTGAATTTTATTTCTAGGGTTGAGCAAAATCAACAGAGCTAACTCAAATTTGAACGTATGTCTTTTTTGAGCCAGGTTCTGAGACTTCATTTACTTTCTCTCCAATCTCATTTGAAGAAGTGCAGCTGAAATATGGCTCTCTGGTAAAGGCATTTTGCAGCACATTAAAAGAACAAATTCCTGCTGGCATGTGATTCAGCAAAACACATGCTAAAGACACGAAGCCATCCTCGCCTGCTGAAGTTTTTAAATGTATGCTTACAAGCCAGAGTGCTCCACAATAATCCACGTGGGCTTTGTGCTTTACTGCTCTGACAAACGGAGAATGTAATCAAATAAATGATGGAAGAGGTTTTATTATTTTTTTTTACTGCCTCCTTTCCATTGTAACTGGGAGGCAGCAGAAATGTCAAAAGGGTGATGGCTGCTGCTGACAGGACACATACCTGTTGTGTGCCACAATGAATGCTGCAAGACTAGAACTGTGAAAAGCAAAAAAAAAAAATACACAATTTCATACACTTATTTTTCATATTGTTATGTTTGGGTTGGAAATTAAGTAAATGGAGTTCATCCATTCAAATTCTTCATGCTTTCTCTATCTCATTAACTCCATAGCCCAGGCAAATGAGAAATGCTTGTAAAATTGCTGTGTTTTAAGTGCAGGCTAGAGACTGGAAATGCATGGAACAGAATGTTCAAGAAACTGTATTGTTCTTGTTCACTGTCATTAGTGGCCATGTAGTTTGATTCTTATGAGTTAATGACACATAATAACAAAGGTTATTTTCAAAACTTACTACAGATCTTTTGCTCAGCTCATTTCTGTGGGAGATAACCAGATTTATTGAGATAATACAGCAGATGTTATTCAGGGAACGACTATCAAATGGAACCAATATCTGTAAAATAATCTATTTTCTAAACGCAAATCTCACTCTCTACAAGTTTTTCTTCACTGCAAAGCCACTTTGTAAAACTCTGCCTTTCTGCTATGCAATTCCTTGACACTGCCAAGCATCAACTGAACTTCACTTGACTCCACCACCCTTCCAAACACTCATTTTTTTCTGAATGTGTGTCTTGTTCTTTTACACGTGCCACAGAAAATTCATTGAGGGGTCTTCTATTAATTTCAGCTCTTTTTCTGTCCTACACCATTAATTCAAATGCATTTCAGACCCAAACTCTATAGGGAGAGACTTATTGTGTTAACACCTTGCCTAGCCTGGAAGGGACTCCTTTCTGACTGCACAGAAGTAACACAGCACCAACTGGTAGGATTTTTTCTGATTTTTTCTCCCTCTGTGTGTCAACACTAAGGTCACGTGGGGCTAAAACCCAACAGAGGATGCATGACCCCTTTATTTAAACAGAAGCACACTAAAATCACACCTCAATTCCTCTACAAATCTGTGGAGGTCAGTGCTACTCACACTGCTTGTAAAGTCAGTGCTTGTGGCAGAGTGGCCTCCATTCTCTGTCCATCACATCAACTACAGAAATACAGATTATACTTTCATAGGACAGGCCTTCTCAGTGACTGAATAAATTTTTCTTAAGAAAAACAGGCATTTGACGCACAGGAATCTCCACCACAACACTCCAACGTGATTGAAAATGCATCTCCTCCTTTATCTTTATCTCTACAGATATTTCTTGAAATTAACAGACACTTTTGTGATTTTTTAAAGTCCAGTTAGGTGAAAGAAATACCTGAGTACATCGGAGGATATTTTAAAAATGGCAAACCCATGTTTTTCCCTGCGTAGCTATTGGTCATTGAGACAAAAAAATAGTAATAGAGTCATTAACGTATTGCAGCCCATTGCTGTTGTCACTGTCCCATGGATTTGGAGACAACTCATTTCCTGTTGACCTTTTCAGCTTTAATGTCAAGGTTAGGAGCACTCTGAAGTCCTGATTTTACCTCTCACACTGTGTGACAGCAGTCATCACTTGCCTCAAGTGCCTTAAGATTTCACAGCTGCAAACCAAACCATGTGCCAGGACAGCCATGGAGAGACCCTGGCAGCACCCTGCCTGGCACAGATGGCAGCAGCTGTGAAAATTCAACAGAATAGCCTTAAATCTTTCAAGAATAGGGGTCAGGAAGCTGGCAGGCCCTGGAGAAGTTTGTGCCTCACATCTCAGGTGCTGTTGTGTCCCTGCTAGACATACGTGTCTGGCTATGTCTGCTGAGTTCAGCTTACAGGTCCTGCAATTAATACTTCTGGGGGCAATAGAGAAATAGCACCTCTTCAAAGAGGCTATTCTGTCTAGGAAAACTGGTGCTTCAATGACAGCAAGAACCTGAAAATAACCCCAGCCTTTAAGTTTGTCCCCTGCTGCCAAAGGACAGGGTGAGTGGATAAGGAAACATGTTTCATATCTTTGATATTTTGGGGAAAAAATTTTTAAAAATTGGCAGTACAGGTTCATTTTTCTGTAGGTGAAGTGTTGGGAGATCCTAAAAATAATCTTCTCTGCAAGTGAGGAAAAGCTCAGTGGGCATAATTTTATTCAAGTGAATCTTATCTCTGTCAATGCAAGGTGCCCACCAAGCTGCTCTACTCTCTCCCCCTTCTAGCTGGACAGTGGAGAGAAAATGAGATGGAAAACAACTCATAGGTCGAGGTAAGGCAGTTTACTAAAACCAGAGTGAAAAGTTGTGTGCTCTCAAGCAAAGAGAAAGCCTGAAGATTTTATTCTCTGCTTCCCATCAGCCAGCAAGGTCTGGCCTCTTCCTGGGAAGCAGGGCTGCAGCGCATGGAAGATAAATGTTGTAAATAACACATCCTCTTCCCCAGTCCTCCATCCCCACTTAGATTTTACCTCTGAGCTGATGCCATATGCTCTGGAAAATCCATTTGGTCAGTCTGGGGCAGCTGGCCTAGCTGTGCCCACTCCCTGCCCCTCCATGGCAGGGAGACAGAGCTGAGGCTGTGCCAGCCCTGGCCAGCAGCAGCCAAACCCGGTGTGTTACTGCAGCTTTCCAGCTGCCAGTGCAAAGCACAGCCCTGAGAGCTGCTCTGGGAGCATGAACCCAGCCAGACCCAGTGCAGCAGAGTGGAAGCATCTCCTCTGTGACCAGGTGTCTCTGATACATTCTAAATATGGCACATTTGTTTCTGTAATGAGCAACTACAGGGCTTGTTTGGATACTCAGGGCAATTTATGGGTGCAAACAGTAGCTGGAAGTGAAACTCATGAATATGTGAAGCATTGTTTCCCAAGCAAAATATGAATGCTGGACACAGGCAATTAAGCACTCCCTGTGTTTTCTGGGTAAGTATGCAAATTTGACATTCAAAACAGACTTCTAAAAAAAATTTCACCCAAGTTAAAACAGTAAGAGCATAAGTAGTCCAAAGCTTAAGTATTTTTGCTCCAACTTTAATTACTTGCCATGATTTCTGTTAAGGGCAAGGCACTTTAGTAGGTTATCATTCTGCTCCTCCCAGCTGTTTCAAAAGTCAAGTGTGGTTTCCCCTGACACATCACATAGTGGATGGAATTTTTAGATGGAGAATTTACAGCAGAGTAGCATGCAGGGAATTCATTAAAGCTGGGAGAAGGGAGTCACTGCAAGAAGGTGACAGTATTGTCTGCATAATAGGTTTGCCTGTTGCAAACTAAGAGTAACCACTGAACTGCCTTAATAAATTACATTTTTCAGTAGTTAAAGAGAAACACTTAACAGGTTGCGGAAGAAAGAGGACCAAAAGGCTGATCATATGAAGTAGGAAAAAAAAATGTTATGGGATAAGATGTTAAAATGTATTTACCAACACGGATATACACTGCTGTAAAATGCAGGTTTACAGGACAAAGGACTTGAATGACCTCTAATTCAGGGCCACAAGGCTTTTGAGAAGGGAGAATTTGATGTGGCACTCTCCTCTCACATGATTCTGCTGTAGACAGGGTCCCAATCTGGATTTGGCATTTTTGGTGGTGGTGTAGGTTTCTGCCTCACTCAAGTACAGTTTGTTCCATTGTTTGTGACTTCAGTACCCTGCCCTAAAATGATATTTTGTAATACCATATTTTAAGGCCATAGATTATTAACACCACTGAACAAAAGGCATCATAATCTCCTACAACCCTTTAACTCTGCTGCAGAATGATTTTAAGGGCTCAAATCAAACTGTGGTGGCAATAAGACTTGGACTTGACCACAGGGAAGGATCTGTGTTGTAATTGCAAAGTAACTTTTTTAACCTTTTGGTAATGGATATAATCTCTTCTGAGCAGCAGCCTGTTCTTGTGGAATGTGGGAAGGAGTGGCTGGAATTAGATAATCTTTAAGGTCCCTTCCCAAATTAACTGTTCCATAATTCTATGATTCTATGAAGTGGATAATATCAGGATGTTCTTATTACATTTAAAGTGGAAAAGAACCAGAAGAGTTGATACTACCTGAGGAAACCAAGTTGTCCTGCTCTGTAGGTGAAAGAAGGTGGCAGGGAGGGAAAGAGAGCACAGTGAAATAAAGACCAGACTATGCCCACTGCACCTCTGGATGCTATGAAATACAAACTCCAGCTTATTGCGAAGTGTCTGAGCCAGCAACTAATGAAGTCAATCTCTTTTATTGGGAGGATGAGGTCAGTCAGACTCAAAATCCTCCTTGGCTAATTTAAGTTACCTGTGGTGTGAAGGAGCTGCAAAGCAAGTTCAGCCTAGGACATCACTAGAGAGAAGAAGAAACTTGAGGAAAAGAGCAGAAAGGCATCAGCACACCGGCAAGTCTCTTTTTACACATCTTGTGAGTCTCTCTCTCACACACATGCGATATGAAGGTCCCGTGAACATTGCAGTACCAAACTCTGCCGTGACGGTGCTGCTGCCCCCCGGTGCTGCTGGTCCATCCCAGTCACACACTACATCTGTTCTTTGTTTTCTGCGAGATTTTATCAGTCTCAGAAAGCGGACAGTACCCTTATTGAATACCTTGAATCCCAAGTCTATTTGACAGCCATTCCAGGCTCGGTGTGCAGCAGTCTTTGTTAAGAAAAGCACAGTATTTACACCAACAGGCTGACCTTTTAAACCGGTATTTTGTCAGGAGGAGCTGGAGGGGAGGAGATAAGGGGAGAGAAGGGGGCAGAGGAGCCTTTGCTACCTGTTGCTGTAAGAGAAATCATATCCTGAGGCAAAGAAACCTTTCTGTTTTTATAACTGCGTGAAGAATCATATATATGTCTACATATTTAGCAGTGACTACGCTTGAAATGCACACTGAATTCTTTTCTTTACAAACCGTGTCATCCTTCCTTCAGTCCTTTTCTTACGTCCTCGCTAAAGAAAAAAATCAATAAAGCCCCAAGCAGTGTAAATCATTGCTAAGATCAGCTCACTCCACGATTCCTTAGCATAAAAATTATTAAATACGCTGACAGAAACAAACCAATGCGATGCCAGAGGAATCTTGGGTTTCTGCGGTTTCCGACTTTTCCCCAGCAGATGCTGGAAACATAAAACTGCCAGGCTGGCGGACAGGCACGAATGCTTCACACTGCTGCTTACAGAGACGACAGAAAGGAGACAAAAAGCTTCTTAATACAAAACCAGAAATTGCCATCCCTTTTAAAGGCCGCGTAGAGCGCAGCAGAGGAGCGCTGGTGTAAGGCTGCACATTGCCTAGCACACACACACACACACACACACACACACACACATCACATAACCCGCATGGTTCCTGCGCTCCTGGATCCTGCTGAGCCTGAGGTGCGCACAGCTGGATGCACAGTGGCTGGTGCCACCCTGCAGGGATGCCCGAGCTCCGTGCTGGTCCCTGGCACGGACCGGCTTTCCCTTTTCCCGTGCTGAGCTCTCAGCGCGGCTCTGCCGGGGGAAAAGCATTTTTATTAGCCATGAACGCGTGTCTGCTTGCAGCACGGGTGTAGAAGAGGGACCTGGAGAGGGGGGGACATACATCAAGCTCCATAAATGCTGGCGCTGCCTCCCTCTACCCCACACACCTTCAAATTCCGCACGCATTCCGGAGCCGCTATGCGAGGAAAAGGGGGATTTTTCCACCGAGCCGGCTCGTTATTTCCATGCCGAGAGCCTGGAAACATCGAGGAGCGGGGGAAATGGAGGGGCCATGCTCCGCTTACCCGGGGCAGGAGAGGGACACGGGTGACGAGCAGGGGAATTGCCGCCCATCCCCTCTCCCCCGCGAACGCTCCTGGCCGCGGGGTCGCTGCCGCAAGCGGGAGCGGCCCCTCCGTGCCGGGCTCCCGCGGCGCCGGCCGGCGAGCAGGGCTGCGGAAAACACGAAATAAAAAGATGAGAAACAAAGGGCTGGCCGAGGGTGGGGGCCAGGTATGTTCTTACCCGGTCGGTATCGCCGCCGTGGCTCGCTGGATTGCGGCAGCAGGAGGAGGAGAGGCTGGTGCCGCGCCACCCGCAGCCTGCGGGCGCTGCCCCCGTGCCCAGCCCTGTCCCCGCCGTGCCCCAGCCTCAGGAGCTGTCCCCGTGCCCAGCCCTGTCCCCGCCGTGCCCCAGCCTCAGGAGCTGTCCCCGTGCCCAGCCCTGTCCCCGCCCGGCCCCGGGAGCTGCCCCCGGCCCTAGCGCTCTGCCCGCCCCGATCTCGGCTCCCCGCACCCCCTCCGAGGGGAGCGTCACTCCCCGGCTGCGGTTCCCGGGATGAGCCCCCGGCGCTCTCTGGCCCTCCCGGCTGGCTCCGGCCTCCCGCTCCTCGGTGCGGTCTTGTCTGTGTTCCACCTGCGTGGGCAAAGCCCCTCTCCTCCTGCCTGCGGCTGAGATCCCGCAATTTGTTATTCTTTCCTCGAGAATCGCTGCCATCACCACCAAAAAAACCCCCCCACATCTACCCCAGCGAATCCCATCCCTCTTCGCAACTCCTCTTGCTATTCGGGTTTGCTTCCCTCTCTCCTCCTCCTCCTTCTCCCCTCCCTCTTTCCCCCGTTTCGGGTTTGGAGCCTCTCTCTGCCCTGCACACACACACATAGGCAGGCACGCACGGTGTAAATGGGTTGTCACACACACAGAACCGCTGCTGGTTCCCAAAGTCCCCCCACCCCGCTCAGCCATCATCTAGCTTGAAGCCGCAGATCATGGACTATATGCTCGGAGCCGGGATGCGTTTTGCTCACAGCCGCTTCGCCTCCTGCAATTTCACCCGGTGAGTAGGTTTGATTTCGCGTTCAGGTGGCGCGCTTTCAACAGGAAGGACACTAAAAACGACTGGGAAAAATAAAAAAGAAAAGAAATGATAAATTTAAAAAAAAAAGTTTGGCTTCCCCTTTTTCCTGAGCGGGCTAGCTCCACTTTCTAAACTCGAAGGCATCAGGAAACACCAGTTTTCTGCCCATGTTCATTCCCAGCCACCGCGCTCGGCGCTGATTACAGCGCGCACCGCAGCACTGCTTCCAGAGCCACCGCTCAGCTGCTTATTCATCACATTTTATTCATGTTTCCGTCAGGCACGGTACCTGCTCCATTCCCGCCTTTAACCCTTGCAGACGGACGCTGGAAGGGCTCAGTGTCCCTCCCGGTGCCGGGAAAGAACAGGATTACTGCCGGCCGAGGCAGCCGGGAGCGTGCCTGAGGAATGTCTGGGAATCTGCGGGGGGAGATCAGCTGGAAAAGTTCATTGCTCTTCCCCATCCCCTGAAGAACTTGCACAGGATTGGGGGTGGGGAAGGATCCTCCAGAAGGGCTAGGAAAGGATTTCCAGACCTCAAGCCCCGTCGCGTGTGCGGGGAGGTGGCAGTGGCCAGGCTGGGGGGGGCCGGGGCTTCTGTCCTGCTGCTGCCGCCGCTCGCTCCTCGCCCTTTCCTCACCTCGCTATCCCATCCCACCTGATTTTATTTATCACTATTTTCGGCATACCTGTATTTTTCACTGGCCAAAAATTGGCCCCTGAGGGGCGCAAGGAAAACGTACGCCCACCTATAGGTGTACCTGATGTAGAGGTAGATGGTAGAGGTAGGGCTCTTGAATCAAGTAGGGGCTTCTTTGAAAGAAAAAAAGAGAGAAGGGAAATAAACACGTTACGTTTTAAAAAAGGAAACGTGAGTTCAGAGTGCCATTTGTTGATACTCGCAGGATTTCAGTGTCTCTAATTAGAGGCAGAGACCCACCCACGGTCAACAGCAGAAGGTAGAGAGGAAACGTGCAGTCTCTGACTGGGCTCCTGTAACTCTGTCATTTGGGTGCAGGATAAGTGTGTGTGTGTGTCTGTGTCTGTGTGTGTGTGTCTGTGTGTCTGTGTGTGCGCGGTCATGTCTCCAAAGCAGCACCTGCAGAGATCACGAGGAAGGTGCTCAAGGCTTGCAAGCAGGTAGAGATGCCAGGGAGAAATAACAAGATCCGAATTTACTGCCTGGTGGCATGCAGAGGACGGGAAAGACCAATTCAATGCCAGAGTGTGCCCCCCACCTTGTTCTTCCCTCCACCCTCCCCCTCTCTGCCCTGCTGCCTCCCCCCTCGGCCGCCAGATTGCTGGCTGATGTCTGGAAAGGAGTACTGGAAAAGCCCTTCAAGCATGGGATCCAAAATCCACCCTTCCACCAGCTCGAAGCCCCCATGCCTACTTATCTCCTTCCAGCTTAGCGTCCTTCTCCCGGAGATTCCAGCAGGTTTTTCCCATTCCCTCTGACTTGCCCCTCTGTCCCTACCTCCTCCTGCTCCAGAGCTTTCCGTGAGACTGAGGTGATTAACCAAATCCAGAGATTTCTCCTGAATTACCCGCCTCCGGCGCTGCTGCTGCCGGGATCCTCCCGCCCCAGGCTGCCCAGGAAAGTTTCCGTGCAGTCATACCCCCCTTCCCTCCCTAGGTAGGGAGCGCGTCTCAAAACCTCTACCTGATTTTTAATCCTCCCCTCCCTCCTCCTCGCCCTACCTTAAACCTTTAGTAAAGAAAAAAAAAAACCCAAAACAAACCAGCAAGTCCTGAGGGATTTATGTTATAGTGGGAATAGCTCAGCCAGTGAGCATCGCCTTGCCGTGCTGCTTAAATGTTACCGCTCTGCAGAGGAGATTTATGTGCCCATCAGCAGAATGTTTCCCGGCTCTAAGAGCACTCGATTTTCCCTCTGCTGACGGGGATGGGAGATGGTAAGGCACAGGGTGAGGGCAGCGGAGCTGTTTAGCTCACAGGCACGGTGACGGGGGGCAGTAAAACGGTGTCTGGGCAGCAGAAGAGACACAGGTTGGACAGGGTGGCGTTTCTATACTCAGCGGAGGGCGAGGGGATCCACATCAACCCCTTTGCGTACAGCACCGAATGAATCAACGCCAGTAACGTGGGCTTAATGGGCGATTGCAACAAGCGAGAGTCAGGCGCGGTAAATAGGGAAGATTCCCTCTACCCGTGATTTCCAGCATTCCGCATCCCCAGCCCAGGGATACCTCCTCCTCACACGCGGCTGGATGACTCGGAAAAACCAGAGGAATAATGGGCAGCAGCCGGGCGGCTTTTGCTTTGCCGTAGTTGGTTCTTTTGCTTTTTGTACGATACATTGGCGGTGTGGAAATACCTCCCGAGCCCCGCGGCCCATTCCTGACAGAACGCTCCCAGACATCTCTCTTCCCTGTGTTTAGATGTCCAGACTCCCTGCTTGCCCGCGTCTGGCTTCACTGCCAAGGATTACCTCCATCTCCCCTGAAGCCGTGTGGATTTGGGACTCCCTTTTGGCCGGGAGTTAATTTCCCAGTTTCCCGTGCCGGCCGTGGCAGACGGACATCCAGGGAGGTGGCTCCGGCAGAGGGAACACCTTTAAGGACGCGTGTCAGGGTCTAGCCTGCCTTCTCAGCCTGCCGGGCTTAATCTGCCCCGCTCCTCTGCGTGTCCTCGGGGCAGGTCCCGGGGGAAGGGCCAGGAGGGGCCGGTGACAAGGCGGAGGTCGGGGGGGACACGCCGCCCTCCCCAGCCGCAGGAGGGGCTGCTCCGGCTCCGGGCGGAGCGAGCAGCGCCTGTCCCGGCCGCGGGACCCCCGGCTCTCCCCATCCTCGGCAGCCGAGGGCAGCTGGTTTTGCGGGGGGAAGAGAAAAGAGTTCCCCTGGAGGGAGCGGTGCGTGCCCCGCAGCCGCCAGCCCGTGCGGGCTCGGCGGGGCCGCCCGCAGAGCGAGCAGAGGCTTCCCCGCAAAGGGTTAACGCGGGGCTGCAGGGTGCTCCAGGCAGGAGTCCTGTGTGCGCCTCTGAGATGCAGCAGCCAATCCTAGAGACAGCAGCGTGAACTAGATGTAGCGCGCTGTAAGAAGGGAGGTGAAGAAAATAGGGTGTAAACTGGCACCGGGCATCGCGAGGCGGACCTGCTTCTTGGGCTACGATTTCTTAGAGACTTAGAGACCGTCATGCATTTAAAAAGGTAAGGGCTTTGTTACCGACGGTCTATGCCGTGATTCACTGCCGGATTCAAGTGCATTTTCCTTGTAGCTTTCATTTAGTGATAAATTGTGTAGCGCAGAGTGGGAAGAAAGTGGAATGTGGCATGATTTACTGCTCGGGAGTCGTTCTGAAAGGCGACGTCAGCTTCGAGTTGTAATGATTTCATGTAGAGATTAAGCAAGTGAATGCGTGTGGAGTGAAGTGAATTCATGACTGGCAGAAAAATGTAATGTGTGTGATAAGAGAAGGCTGTTCTGTTGTAGCAGCAAAATCAGTTACGGATCCATATGAGATGAAGGCTAATGTGAGATAGACCTGATTTTGAGAAAATGTAGGGAGTAATTCAGAGGCATGTATCTGACAGGAAAATCTGTCGGAAAAAACCAAAAGTAACTTCATTCCTAGGAAAAACCCCACGTTTATTAAATACGACATCACAAAAGAATACTGAGAAAAGAAGTGAAGTCAGAGCCTTACAGAGTCTGCATGTTCAGAGATGAGTGGCTCTGACACATTAAGTGTACAGAGATAAAGCTGGAGTGGCCCTGCTTGCATTTACAGGATATAAGAAATAACTTCAGAGGAGCAATCCGTTTAGATATCAGACTTCACAGACTGCTGTCATTGCTCAACTCCATCCCTACCAGGAGTTACTCATTCCAAATAGGTGCTCTATCAGCTTTAGCACAAGACCAGCTTTGGGAACAGAAACATTTGACTGGACCTCTTCCTCTCTGTATCCAAGCATAGCAACAGACCCTCGGTCTCACATGCTGTTGCAGTGCTAATCAGCAGAGTTCCATCCAGAAACTACCTACAAATTCTTGCCTCCAAGCATTTTTCTCTCTAAGACGTGTATAATTTAAGCAGGGCAGGAATAGAAAAAAAGATCTGTGGTATTTTCTGTGAGCTGATCCACCTCCAGTGAGCGCAAACCTCCCCAGCAGATGCTGAGTTCACTGGAGTCGTGTTTGGGGTGCTTGCTCATGAAATGCTGAAACCCTGTGAGTGAAAACGTTAACTAAGAAACATGAAAACAAGGAGCTGAATGTTTTTGCAGAGCTCGGTGCAGAAGGCAGCATTTGTACCACAAGCCAACAAAACAACTTGAGAATCTTCAAGTGATGCAATCATCCCGTCTGATCCTTTCCTATTTTTCCTGCTGCTCTCTGAATGCCTTTGTGAGGAATTAATTACGGAAGTCAATTCGTTGTTTATATCAACGTGTCCCAAAATTTACTTTTTAGTCACATAGATTGCAGTGACTTTTCACTCCTCGCAGTCCCAGGCGATGATTTATGGGACTTAAATATTTTTACTTCATTTGTATTAATGCAAAATCACATCTGATTGTGGTCAGTCTAAGTCACTTCTTGCTTGAGATGCAACACCCACTGAAAACAAAAGGAAGATCTTTTTGCCAGCAAGCTTGCTTCTTCAGCAGTTTTTGAAAATCTAAATGGAAAATTGGATGATCGAACTACTCACCTAAGTTTTCCTTAGAAGAAAAAGAGGGGTGGAAGGTATTAGGTGATAGTTTCTGGAAACATTGTTTTCTAGCTCTCAGGCATGCCTAGTGCATCTCTTTCTTAATCCTCCCAAAGCTTCAGCTCTCCTCAAAACCAAAAGTAGACACGTTCTTACTCTCCTGAAATGCTGGTAATCTCATATGGAGCAAAATCAGCAGAAATACACTTTGACAAACAGAGCCCAAGTGCTCTTTGAGAAAGGTTGCACTGAAACCACTGTCCTGTTAGAGCTGCAGGTAGTAGACTACAGCCAGTCTTTATTTCATGGGGAAGTTATCTAACTTCTTCTTGATCTCATCCTATATCAGCATAAGAGAACTTTTTAGAAAAATAAATTTGCAGCTACATTCTCTTCGTATTATTGTTTTCCTTTTGCTCAATATATGTGTGTTCAGTGAGGGCCTGATCTTGGACAATTCAAGCAGATCAGAACATCCCGATTAACTTCAATAAAAGCGAGATCAATTTCCAAAACAATATGTTGGAACTCAAATGAACTTCAGATATAGAAGGGGAAAAAAGTGAGCGTCATGAAGTTACATGCTGCGTGCTGAGCAGTGGGAGGCTTTGCACATCTTGAGTCAAATAGTATTAAAATACCAAAAAACTAAGAATGTGTGACCTGATCTTCCACTGGTCTAGGCCTCAGTACTTTTTTATCACTGATAAATCAACATTTTTCTGTATGAAGCCAAGGAACATTTAGAGAGCTCCACTGAGCTTCAGGCAATCAGCACCTTGTGACTGGAGTCATCACCCTGCTGAAAACTGTAGCGTGGAATAAATTTGGTCTTCTAGCTTTGAAGTTACTAATTTATATGTACCACAGTTTGTGTGCCTACACAAATATAGTTTATATATATATATATATGCATACACATGCATAGATATAAATATTCATTCTATTAACTACACATCCCTCCACATCCATGGTCTGTAAAATCACTTTTTTTCTGCCCTTGGCTCATACCATGGGAATGATTATTTAGCTCAGTCTGTTTCCTATCTCCCACTGAAAGTCTTCACCTGCTCCGTGTGCCACAAAATAATGCACTGAGGAGAGGGAAGAAGGACGCTCTGCCACATCAGAGCTTTTCAACTTTAACTAATGAGCCTCTCACAAAGGCCACAGATTTTGTTCCACCTTCAGAAGAAGACTGACCAAGCAATATATATTGTTAGCTAAATTAACACTATTAAACTGTGATGGTTTCTCTTATAATGAGGTGAGATCGTAAGGCTCGTGTGTCAGATACCTTTATTGCAACAGTTACATTAACGGGGAAAAATTCTGCTGATTTGCAGTAACACCTTCATTGCCACATCCACCAGCACTGATTAATGAGAAAAGTGGTTTGTAAGGCACTTACTATACATTGGCAAGTAAAGGATGTAAATCTGGGGAATCAGAGCAATGCTCTATACCCTTAATCCCATATTATCCATTACTACTGAGAATTCTGTAGGGCTAATTCAGCTCTTTCAGTACTTATAAATCTACTGGCAATAACAAAAACACCTGGATGACCACACTGGAGTCAAATGGGATTATTAAAATCCATTATAAATGTTACTTCTTAGTATATTTTTTCGTATTTTTTTCCTTTATTTGAAATCTGTTTCTAAGGAGGTTTGCCATCGCTGGTGAAAAACACTGCTAAATGCTGACAAACAGTATCATGGATGGAGGTGGCAGCCCAAGTGTATATTCTTATTTCACCTAAAACATTATTGATCCCAATTCTTAACCATTTGCTGGACAGAGAGAACACACATACGTTCCAACAATTTCAATATTGAATAATTCTGTATGGTTTCTACTTAATGTGCTGCCCTAAAGGTTAAAACTGCTGTAGTTGAGGGCAGAGATGCTACCCACTTTTTTTTCTCCAGAACGTGTAGCTGCTCAGCATTTCTTGGATTAATCCCCTCATTCCTTCAGGTCTGAACCAACATTTCCAAGGAAGATGCTTGCTTAGGTAAAGCAGCACTGTTTATGCAGGTCGAGGCTCATCCTGCTGCCAGTCTCTGGAGACTGTGGATTTATTTCATAGAGGGCCATTAGCTGGTGATGTTCTCTTTTTAAGTCACTGCTCCTGTGGAATGTGAATCTGACTCATTGGCTTAAAAAGTAAAAGCTTTAGTAACTACCTAAGTACCCTTTAAGCTCTCTGTTAGCTTGAGTTTATTAGATTGATTCACATTAGTTGAAGAGATGGTAGTGGCTTTTTTTTTTTTAAAGTACTCTTATTTATAAACCAGCTTAACTTCTTCATGCTGGCTTGTCTTGGACAGGCAAAGGCTAGAATATTTTCTCTGTCTTTCTGGAGAAGATAGGTTGTAATAAAGAAAAGTGATGATCCTCATACTCAGAGAGACTGCAGTGATCTGTAATTCCTCACAAACAGACATGTGTCTCTCATTCAGCACTGTACAGGTACTACTGAAAGTTTAAAGCTCCTCAACATTAGCTTACAAATTTCTTCTAAATAGGAATGTGTTTTTCTATGAGCTACAACAAGAAATAGTGACAATTTTGTACCTAGGCAGTTTTAGACTGGGTCATATCTAAATTAAGACAGTAGAGAGATTGCAATTCCTGATGCAAACTCAGACTTTCCCTCCTTGTAGCATGATGTTCATAAGAAAGACATCTTTTAGCAGACAGACTTTTTTTTTCTCTCTGATTTTGCAATTTCTTCTAATCTTGTCAAAACCCAGGTCTTGCAAGGCAGCTTTGGTGCTAGATTTATGTGAGATAGCAGGCTGCCCAGTACACATAACATAATTATTACTTGTACGATCAAGCTTTATCCATCCTCAGCTGCAATTAGCCCCAGACTGGTTTGCTGGAGCTTGAATCTTTGCTCAGTCAGCCATAAAGTCCCTACTCTTGCTATAAAAAATTAATAGCTATAACATGAACATTTAAGAGGATCTGGCTACTGCCCATGCAGTGGCTACAGGCTTGGAACGCTGCGGCAAAGGGACGCTGGAAAAATCCTGCCACAGTTTTGGGTAGGATCAGCTGTACAACAATGATCTCTTGAAGCTTCTACGAGTCCTGCCTTGGGAGCTGGCACAACAGGTGCTGTAAGTTTGTTGTTTTTTCCTGTTGGAATAAGCAGGTTGAAGATGAGGAACCTGGAAGGAGTTTTAACCATCCATTTATATCAGCTGAACACCACATATGCTGTCTGTGAAATCAGCTGTAAAATATGCTGGGAGGTCTGGAGCACTTTTGTCTGAAAGACATCATAAAAGGGTAAAATAAAAACATTACCATTCTATTAGATATCATTGTTAAGAAGTAAAATATATAAAATAATCCATTCTTCTTGCAAGGCAGCCAGAAAAGTGCACTGAAAGAAAAATTTCGTGCCATTAGATCTTTATGGATGTTATTCTTAACTACTGGTCTAAGTTGTAACCACTAATTTTCACATGGAGAATAAAATCAAGAAGAGTGTAAATCCTTGACCAGATACAGCCTTAGCTAAAATTAGAGGGCTACATCCCATGCCTGAGTCAGAGCCTCTAAACTGAGAGAACCATTCTTAGAAACAAAAGAACCTCCAACCACATTATTTGTGGATTACGTGAGGTAATGTCTGAGGGGATGGAAGTACATGAAACTAGGCTGGATTTTGTAAATATGTCCCCATTGCAATCAGTACAGTTCATTGTTATTTTGGCTATCTTAAGTCCAGAGAACAGCTATACGTCATTATTTTTTGCCTTTATTTTTGTACAAACAATATTAGCACTCCAACAACTTCAAAGAAACTTCTATTTTTGCCTGAGACTGACAATTCCTTTCCTCTCCATCCTTTTTCTGAGCATTTGTTGCAAAACCTCCAGGAACAGAAATTTTAAGCAGCAACAAAAATAGTCAGCCACTCTGTTCACAGAATAACCAACTTCCTTTTTATTTTATAACATTTTTGCCATCCAATAATTTGAAAGCATTCTGTAAGCATTGTTTATTTAGACTTCATAATAGAAGCTGTCATTAGAGAAGGTTAAGGGACTTAACTAGCACAATCAAAGTTGTGCTTTGAGGTAACTCAGCTCCAAGTACTCTCCTTCCTCTCTGTAACCCGAATCTTCTTCAGTTCAACAATCTGTTGGTGAGCAAAGTTTCCTCCCACTCCATCCCATTTTAGCCCTTCTGTACTACTAATCAGTTATATTTGGATTTGTCCTCGGGCTTGAAAGCCTCTGGAAGCAAAGCTTTAGTGCACAGTGTGTAGATAGCTGCTTCCTCCTGTTCTAGGTGGCAGCAGCTGTAAGAGCCCTGAGTTTAGAAAGTGGTGCAAGGATGGATTAAGAGAGGAAAGAGCTGTTGGTTACTCCAGAATGGTTTACTGGATACAGCTAATTTACATGTGTCTAAGTCTCTTTGTGTCCTACTGACACTTAGCTGTCAAACTGGGTCAGAAAACTTGTCTGGGGACTGAGAGTTGTGAGTGAAAGGGACATGCTGCTGGAGCTAGTATGTCATGACTTCTCAATGGTCATTTGTTACTTAATTTCAGGGGGTAGTTTTACAAATCCTGAGAACCAGCTCAATTGCCATTAAAGCACACCCAACAAGATTATCAGAGTGAAGAATGCTGGATGATCAGAAGTTAAGCATTCAGTTAAAAAAAAAAAATCCAGTAAACTGGAATGAAGGCTTCTAAATATATGTGTCCTGTTGGGATTTTCTTCAAACTTGAAAGCTCCAATATGCAAAATTGTATGTCACAGCAATACATGTCAGTCTGTGCCTGAGGAAATGCCGGACCAGAACCTCTCCCAAAGCTGTTATTTTTCTGTAGAGCCACTCCCAAACTTATTCCAAGAGAGCTTGTTCTGTTTCCCTGCTAACACTTTTCCTACCATCAGACGCTTTAGTTGAAAATTTTTGGACAGTTTGGGAGAATGTTTAGCATAACTTGTGTAATGGAAGAGTGACTTAAGAGTGAAATGTCATGCAGGGTTTCCATGCAAAGAGTTTTTGCACACAGGATAGTCCGTGTGCACTTGTGGACTTGCACAGGTCAAGGTTTCATCTCTAAGGACTTCAACCCCTATGGACCTTTATGATTGCAAAAGTGCAGTCATCCAGCCTGGAGCAGGCTTCAAGCTCCAAGCAGCAGGTTTTCTGTGTCTTCTTGGTCAGAAACCCAGGGCTCAGCCAGGGTCCTGCTCATCCATTCCAGAAATCAGCTTCATTTCAGCTCCTTGTGTGACTGGTACCTGTTGTCTATCAAGAATGTTGGTGCTAGCCTCCATTTAAAGATGAGGACTGAGACATGATGAGGACTTGAGTGGTAGTGAAAGGAAAATGGGGAATGACTTTAAACTGAAAGAGAGTAGATTTAGGGCTTAGATTGGACATTGAAAAGAAATTCTTCCCTGTGAGGGTGCCCAGAGAAGCTGTGGCTGCTCCTGGATCCCTGGAAGTGACCAAGGCCAGGCTGGAGAGGGCTTGGAGCACCCTGGGCTAGTGGAAGGTGTCCCTGCCTGTGGCAGGAGTGGCACAGGATGGGTTTTAATGCCCTTCCAACCCAAATAATTCTGTGGCTCAATGATTTCTCCCTTTCAGTTATTCACCTACAGAGTCCCACCAGCACCACACGAGCTGGGACTGGAGGTCCTGGAGCCCCTGCTCAGCCCGAGGTGGGTGGAGGACCCAGATAAGGCTGGTCAAGGCTATTGAGGCCTTTTTGTGCTCTCAGAGCCTTGACAGGTGATATCTTCCCCTCAATGGGCTCCTTGCAGAAACAGATTCACTCATTAGGGCAGAACGACTGTGATGGCATTTTGGGGATGCTGCTTTACGCCATCAGCTAAAACACACATAAAGATCCATTTGCACAGGAGGATGAACTTAGATTAACAGATTTAAATGGTGCCCGAGGGAATTTATAGATCATGATTCGGGCAGCAAAGGGAAAAATGAGGTCTTTTACAAACATCAGACATTGAAACAATTACCTGACAGCCAGCCGATCCTTCACAGGCTGAGGAGTCTGGCACTTGCTGCACTGGGAAGTGACAGAAAACACATGGGGACATCAAATGAAGTTCACAGGCACTTGCAGGAGTGAAATTCTGCAGGGACAGAGCAAATACCAGGGCATGCTCTGTGTGCAAGGGCTGTAACACTCATCCCTCACATTCCAGACAGACCCGAGGGCAGCTGCAGAGATTGGGCTGACACATATTCTCTCTTTCCATGGATGCATCTTATGTTTTCTCCTCTTCTCTGAAGGCAGGGATGAGGCAAAATTAGCAAGATTGGTTTAAAAAAATTAAAAATCCAACATCTTACTTGTTCTTTATTTCAGCTGTAGAGGACATAGTTACCGGAGTCTTGTCTCCCCTTTGAGAGGGGAGAAGAAAGCTAAAATCTGGCAGGGGATGAAGTTCTGTTTGAATAAAGGATAGATGCT
Source organism: Irena cyanogastra (assembly GCA_013397155.1). Taxonomy (NCBI): domain Eukaryota; kingdom Metazoa; phylum Chordata; class Aves; order Passeriformes; family Irenidae; genus Irena; species Irena cyanogastra. Next base: position 144,581 of record VWZV01011713.1, read on the forward strand.
CTTTTAGGGTGCATGTAGTCAAAACTGCTACCAGGAACTGATATGAAGACTTCTTCTTAAGCCTGAAATGTAAAACTCTCCTAAGCTTCTTAGACACGGAATTAATTTCTCCTTTCAGATTTTTTCCCAGATGGTTGTAGCTCAGAATGAACACCAGAGAACAAGCTGATTCAATCCCCCTCCAGAAAACCATGTTGACAAGTATGGCTTGTCTATCCAGGTGCCTTCTAATTATTCTGTAGTGTCACCCTGCAGCTCACGAGGTCAGGTCTGGTGGCAGGGAAGCCTCACCATGCTCTGCCCTGGCCCTTCTGAGCAACCTGGTCCACTTGGCATTGTGAGCTTTGAGATCCCTTCCAACCCACAGCACTCTCACTCTGTGCCTCAGTGATTCCAGTGCCCCCAAAGCCTGCTCTGTTTCTTGTTCTGGGTCTCTTGCTCCTGCGCCAGACATCTGGGGGCACTTCAAGCAGAGCTGATCTCTGTCCAACAGCTGACTGTGACCACAGGACTGAGCAGCCCACCTCCGTTCACAAGTCCTTTTGCTGTCCTGCAGGAAGCTCAGCCTGGGAGATGTTTTTTCTGTGGATTTGAGTATCTTCCTTTGGAGAACAGCACCTATGTGGTGGCTAAGCCCAGAGCAGAGCACAGCTGAGATCCTTTCTGCTCCCCTCTCTAGCTGACACTGATTGCAGCACTGTCTGCTCTTTTCTTCCGCAGCTTCATGGCTGTTTCATCTGCACTGGGCTGTGTGAGAATTCCATGGGCAGGTGCCTCCTTGGGTCTCATCCCCTTAAAATTGTTAGCATGAGAAAAATGGCTTCTTGAAAAAAGAATAAGAGTCGCTGATGATAACGCAGTAGGTGCTGTGGTGCCCTGCAAAGGTGGGCAGTGTGATCACCACACTTCAGACAGGGAAGTGAAAGCAGAGACACACAGAATGATAAACCCAAGGACTCACAGCAGATAAGAGCAATCTCTGAGACACAGACTATTGCTTTATTCTTTATGCAAAATGTCTTTCCATTTTTCAGTGTCAAAATACCTTTGGAAAAAAAAATGATCTGGACTTATCTTGCCTTCTCTGAGCTTCACTGTTTCCCCTCCAGCTCAGTAAATGAAATGTTGCTTCTTGCCATTGATTCAAAGTTGTAGCATTCCTGAGAATTTTGTGTAATACCTAGAAAACAAAAGGTTTGCTCCATTCCTGTTTTCCATGATGTGCAATCTAAAAGAAATATGAAGAGTTCTCTGCTACACCATGAATTGCACTTGATCACTTTGAAATCCCTAAGGCTTGTATGTAATGGAGGGATGGAGTACCAAAACCCTCATAAATGGTAAAATTATGACCTTGCTGAAATCCAACTGCCTACAAACAGAATTGGATGTATTCCCCTCCATCTGGTATCATATTTTTTCTTTGTTTGTTTATTTTTAAAGGATATAAGTAGTATTTAATATTTTGATTAGCTCAAGGAAAGCCAAGCTTTGTGTTTTGCATAAAAAAGTACCATCTTAGATATGTTAGTTTTCTAAATGTTATGGAAAGTTATTTTTTACTTTGCTTTGAAAGGACATATCTGAGAATAACAGTCTTAAATTTTTATTTCATCATTATGGGAAGTTGCAGCCAGGAGAATCCCACTTTGGCATAGAGGATTCTCAATTTTCCATGCAGAGCTGGGTTGTATCAACATTTTCTTGGAATGCAAGTGAACATAAAAACCAAAGGACTTCAGGGAGACCCTCTTCTTCTGCATTTCCACTGACTGAAGGGGGTCTCAGATACATCTCTCAGATTCCAGGTTAGAGAGAAATATTGAAAAAAACCCCAAACCTGATCTTATTAAAAATGTCCACACATTTATACAGTTATTTTATTTTGATCCTTGAGAACTGCAGGTAGATGTGGCCAAAAAAAGTTACTGTTGTTGCCTAGCATCAACTTTATTGACTCTCTACATGAGAGACTGCTCCACTAGTGAACCAGTAATGACCAATTTAGTAGCTTTATCTCTACTGTAATTTAACACATCTGTATTATACTTGACTCTCACCTCTTGGGAAATAAAAGGTTACATGCACTGAGGTAACAATAAATTACCTTTTTTTTTTCCCCTGAGAATTTTTTCCACAATTTCCATTTTAGAAAGGATTTAAACTTACTGATTTATTTTTTTTTTCTTGAGCATTGCTGTGTACACATCTGGGCTGGCTCTATATTATTCTGTGTATCTTAGTATACACAGTTTATTAATTAATGTTCTATAAGCAAGAGAGCTCAACCCACCAATCAAGCAGACACTTCAATCTGCACTATTTTAGCTTAGTGTCTTACTGAGTTCATAAAATACCATATGTAATTATATACAATTTTATTATTAAAAAAAAAATACCTAAAAAGAAAGACTGAATTTGGTGGGGCTTGCCCCTACAATACGATGACAACAAAAAGATCACAGATGTCCTGTTCTCTTGTTCACAGCTGAAGCTTGGTGAAATTTGTCCCAGTGGCCACAATGTTTGCATTGCACTTGCCAGCTCTACATCCACACACAATGTAAATACATGGATTTTGCCAGTCTCCAGAACCTTTACATGTTCATGAGAATTAGGACTTAGCCATCCCAGAAGATGCTGAGTCAAATTCCTGCTGCAGTAATGCCAGTGAGGAGACAATAGACTTTTAACAAATAAGAATTTAGCCTGTTTTGCTTCTTGAACTCACCTTAACCTCAGAATTTAGAAGAAGGACCAAAAGCTTAGCAGCATTTACAAGTGGTAGCTGGGTGAAACCATGAGGATAACAGAAAATAAATGTGCAGGGCATCTATACCTGAAAATTGTCCTTTAAGCCAGCACTTCAAAGAGATTGTTGCTGACAGGACAGTTTTTATCACAGAAAAAATATTTCATTATTTACTCTCTGTATAATGCCTTCTCTACTTGAAAATCTACCAGTTCTGTTACTTAACAGGTGTTTTATGTGCCATGCCCCACCCTTCATCTACCACAAATTTAATACAGATTGTTCTTCCCTGGAGTTCTGTGATGGCTTTGTAACTGCAAACCTTGTATGTTCCACATGCCCATAACAGTCATTAGAAAATGTTTTCAGGGCATTTGCATTAATTAGAGAATTTGAGTGTTCAAAACTTTAAGATATTTCTGATACCGTAAGCTTTGCAAAAATCCTTTGGCTAGAATTTTCTAAATTATCTTTTAATAGGAAACACACATTTAGATCCCTCTAACAGCTTAACCCCTCCCTTAGCAGTCATATTTTCAGGCTTCTGTTCTGTTTGTTAAAGTTTCCTTCTCAGGGGTGTTATGAGAATTAATGCAATGCAGAATGATTTTACAATGACTGGACAACAGAGACAAGTGCATAAGTACCAGTTACAAATGCACATATGATTTTTCTTTCCTTCTTTCTCTCCTGTATATTTATGCTCCTTTGGAATATACCTCCACAGATCTTTAAAACAAGATTATTTTCTTCTGTACCCACGCAGGTTCTCTGCAGGTGTTTTGCCAGTGGTTAATTTATGACACACTATGAGGTGCAGCATTAAGCCAAAAATAAACTCCTGGCTCTCCCACTATTCCTTTCCAAGTGCTTATTTAGTCTAGTTCTAGGAAGATGCTACATATACACAGTAATTCATTTTCCAATGCTAATATTATCATTTTGAATTCAAAAGGGACTCAATTAGTCATCATTACAGTTTAACAGCCTGAAACACTTTAGTGTTAATAAGTAACTGAAAAAGTAAACTCCTATCTCTTCTCATTTAATCAAGTGTGTGAATTTTTCAATAGAAAAGTTAGAAATTTTAATACAGCAGTAGGTATGAAAATTAAAATTCTCATGACACTCACTTTCTGTAGCTTCACATAATGTCAAGAAATTATGCCCAGGATCTTCCCTGTCTATGCTAAGGATGATGGAAGGGAAGGAATATGCTGTGCAATATATTTTTCCCTGATTAATGGTAAGAAGAGACAAAAAGATTTGTGGATTTTTGCTCTGTTGTGATGCAAAGGCTGGTCTGGCCTGCCTGAAAGTGACTGGAATGTTTTCTTCATTTATATTTTTTAACAGGAAATGGCAACCAGATGACCATCATGGCTTTTATGGGACAGTAGGGCAATCTGCTGCACTTCAGTATTGCTTCAAATCTGTACAGACTTTCTTATATAGAGGGAGGAAGGTTATGAAGGGATGTAACCTCAAATACATGAATTTCAACCTGTGAAGGAAAAAAAACCAAACACCAGTCTAGGAAGATGAAACTCAAACTTCAATATGCAGACTCTTTTTGCATGGAAGTGATGGCTTGGGAGTATAAATAAAGATTTGAGAGGAGTCTCTGTTGTAGACTCTTGGAATTTAATTTCAAAAGGATTTATAAAATTAATGCCATCTGTGTTTTATGGTCAGAAACTACTGCATGGCTGTAACTGTTTATGGTTACAATTCAGTGTCTTGGTACACGCTCAGCATGAAATATGAGCAGGGTCTGTCTTTATACATTTATTGTTTGCAGAATCATGTCCAAATCACGTTACAAACAATTACACCACATAAAGCTTGAGTATTTATCTGGTTGTATAGACAGATTATTATATTCTTAGGCTGTAAATTCCTGTTGGTTCACAAGAACCTCTGTGCTCTCCTGGAGGCAGTCAGCTTCCTGCAGGCTCTTGAGAATATTAATATCTCACATATATGCTCAGAGCATATTTATTCAGTGACACAATTTTCCTTATAATGGACGGGCGTGCTGAGTGTTCAGCTGCAGGACTGTTCTGTTGGAAATATCCTTCTTTTAGGGTTCATTTACAGACCAAATTACTGATGAGAAGGAAAAATTTCCCACCAAGTTCCAAAAACCGTAGCAAAGGTAAAAATGTCGCGATGAGTGCTGATTTGAGTGAATGTGAATCCAACATTTTATTCTTTGTAACCTCATCAGCTAAAAAAAATAAAGCTCTCATATTAATATATTTTAATTCATTCTGTGCTCTTTCAACTTAGACTGAAAACTGGAACTGATTGATTCTATGTATTTAGGAATCTACATGACCTTTGTAATCTCGGAAAACCTCATGATCTTGCATAGATGTTTTAATGAAATCTCTGCAGGGTATTAGAAACATTAGCCCATTCCACAGGTATGGGTCTGAGGTACAGAGGGAAACCGTGGCTTGTCTTCACTGAGTTCCTGCATGATGCAATCAATACTTGATATGTGATAGGGCACACAAAAAAATTGTTCAGGCACCCTTTAAAAAGTGTTTCTAGGCTGATCCACTGAGTTGGAGTGATTTGGACTGAAAGTAAAGTGCTGCTGTTAGGGATACCCAAAATGTCAGCATCTGGAGTTGGTGTAAGTCAATTGAACCCATCACTGTGGGCAGCTCCAGAGCTCTTGATCAGGGCAGTCACCCTGTCCAGTGATGCTGGTTTGGACAGAGGAACGTGGCTCTGTTAACTACACTTTGCAGTGAAGACAAACCACAATGCAATTTTTCCAAGGGCATTAAAAGAGAAAGCAGCCTGGGTCTTCTGAATGTCACCTGTTTTCTGTCCAATGTGTGAACTGTGAGCTTATGTACAGACATTGCTGAATGATTTTGTACTGCTGCTAACAGACAAGAACCTGATGATGCATATTTTTCATTAATGACTATCATGAATGGGAAAAAAAACCCCAACAATCCCTCCCCTGATGATTTGTGAAGGTTTCCCTTCAACAGTAAATATTATCACTGATGATGCTAATGAAGACATTAGTTTCACAGCATTTGAAGTACTGAAACACTCCACTGTTAACTAGCCTAGTGGGGTTTATGCTAATGTAAAATATAATAAAGTGGAGGCCACTATCTCTTTAAGCTGAAAGAAAGGAAACTTGTTTCTACTTCCAAGGGATGCCTAGTGTGTGCTTATCTAATTGACTGTGTATTTTGTCTAGGTGTTGAGGGAAAGCTAAGAGAATGAAGGCTCTAAGTCCCCAGTGGAAGCATGATATGGCGATGCAGTGCTGGTGCTGAATTGTTCTCTCTGATGGCTCTATGGGAGTGGATAGCACTGAGTCTTCATTGCTGGGTTTTAGCAGTTGCTGCTGTCTCGGATCAGCATGCCACAAGCCCCTTCGACTGGCTCCTCTCTGATAAGGGACCCTTCCATCGCTCACAGGAATACACAGATTTTGTGGACAGAAGTCGACAGGGATTTAGCACGAGATACAAGATTTACAGGTATGAAGCAAAGGGAAAGCAATTACAGAGATGCCATCCTTAGAAGTTGTAAATTATCAATAAGGGTTTCCTTTAAGGGAAAGGTTCAGTTGTGGGGACAAATCCATAGACACCAAATTAATTGCTGAAACATATGCAAGGCCACTGTGTATTATGGAAATACTGCTTGTGATGTTTCTGTTTTGTTTGAAGAACTTTTGATAATTGATTATGTTGCTCTGAAAAACTTTGTTGTTTGCTGCCTACCTCTACTGTGTCCTAGTGATGTGGTCAAAAATGTGCTAGAGATTCAAATACCACCTTTGGTTGCAGAGCGATCACCTTTGATCATGCATCAATTGCTTTCTGTGTGGCTCATCAAGACTTAAGCTGAGGTTTTAAGAATGAAATTGTGGCTCTGCATATACTGCTGACAGAACAGACTTCATAGTACAAAGGAGGGCATTTCAAAAGTGACTAAAAATGTTTAACGTTAGTTTATGCCATTTAATGTTGGTCTATGCCATTGCTTTGAAGAGGGGTGTTCTCTTCCTTGAGGAATCGAGGGATAAGAGTCACTGTGAACTTTAACAGAGGTTGCAGATGTTTGGTCCATCACAAATCTCAGCATTAGGCTGGCCCAATTCAGACCAAGAAAAGAAAAAAAACAGGGGAAGACTTCAAAAGTATATATCCTACCTGAGAGTTTGGGCCTGCTGTGGAATTGCTTCAATGATATATTTGTAACCTGTGAATCTCTACTCTTTTGAGACAACACTAGTGAAATATCTTCTCAATCATTTGCAACGGGTGTAACTCAGTAGCACCCAATATTATCAAGGACATGGGCAGGAAAAGGGGAGTTAAGTCTAGTACCAGTGACCTAATGGCAAACAGACAGAAGGACAAATGAGAGACCAGGAGAGATTAAAGACTGAGAAAGTAAATCTATGAGCAGAGAGACTTTTTATTTCAAATTGTGATGGATCCCTCCCAACAGCCAAAAGCAAGTGGGGCGGCAGGGCAATACAGGGCAGATTTTCAGCTCCCCTAATCACCATCCATCCTACAAACACAGACCATATTGGTATGGGAAGACACACACTGATTTCACTGAAAAGCACAGAAGAGATTGTGCAAATGTCACACCTATTTTGGGCTATTGTTCCCTGGTCCTTTAGAAGAAGGTAGGAGTGATATATGCCTAGATGTATATTATATTTAATTCAGTGTCCAGTAGCCTGTGACAAAAATGCTGGTGTCAGCGTGAAAAGATTTTATTTGTAAGGAATTTGCTTTATTTTCCTTTCCCAAAGACAAACAGTAGAGGGCACTCTGCTGCAGGTCAATTTTGCAGTGGGCTCCTTTGCGATACACAGAAATTAAACACATTTTGAAAATAAAGTGTGATTTGGAAATATGCTTGATGAAGTGGCTTGTCTTAACAGAACAGCATTGCCCAATATTTACTGCATTTTAAAAGCCAGCTGTCAGGACCAATAATGTAAAGCCAATAATGCAGAGACTGAGGCAGCATATTTTATTCCCATTATTCTGTATTAGTCAAAACTGAACTGAAATTATCTTGCTAAAACATGAAAGATGGAATTGTATTTCATTTGAGCTCTTACAATCAGGTCCTTGAGAATTTTTCTCCTCTCAGCCATCATTACAGCAACATTGTTAAGTTTCACAGATCTGTAATCACACTGCTAATATTTATTTGGGTTTGTGCATAGGTTTCAATTGACTTTAATTCACACAATCCTACAGAAAATGTTTCTCAGCTTTAGTCCCATTCTCTGCCTATTCCCTTCAAGAAATGAGCCAGGAAGTCAAGAGCCACAAGCTGTACTTGTTTGATTCAGCCCTCCAAAAACAAATCTTATTGTAAAGTTTCCTTGTAAAATATGGTCCCATTAGTGAGTGGTGCAGAACACCGTGACCTTGTTAGAAGCCACACACTGTAAATTTAATCCCTGTTGCTTTTCTGTGAGCTTTCCCAGGCTATAGGACTTGGAGCCTAATTGTCTGTTCATTCCCTCACCTGTCTTTTACCTAATGGAAACGATCCCTCAGGGACAGGTCCTTATTTGAAGGGAAGAAGTAAGGAGGAGGAAAGCCCCTGCCTGCACGGACTCAGCCGTATTAACAAAGGAGAAAGGAGCTATGAGAGCCCCTCCAGCCCCTGAGCTCTTCACTTCAGCCCTTGAACCACCCACCTGAGACCTGATATTAAAGATTAAAGATGAAGGGAAGCCTCCTTCCTTCATTTTAAATCCATGCCAGGTCAAAATCCATGGGATAGGGTGAGTGAGATGTGTAGGATGAGGGACTCAGGGGGTTGTGTCCCATTTGAACCCTTCCTGGCAGAATGTCGGTAGCACAGTGGGGTCAGACAGAAAATGACTAAAGACTGTGGGAATCCTCCCTGGGGGCCTTCTGTGTGGGAGACCCCTAGTAAGATTTTTGTGCCAGGACTGAGAGATGAACTGGATCCTTTTCGATCTTCAGGTTGCTGTTTATTTTTTATCTTATCAAAAGCTCTGTGTGCCGTCTACACCAGACAGCACACAAGGAGAAGACAGCAAAAAAGTCACAAGATGTGCAGTTTCAAGGTCTTTTAAAGCTGTTTTGTCCAATTAACTCTTACAACTTTATTTACTTTTCTACCAATAACTAGCTCCTTGTCTAACACACAACACCTGCACTGTGACTTTCCCCAGCCAATCACCCAGAGTCACCAACACTGCAGACAATGGAGCAGATGAAGAAGAAGGAGATCAGACAGTGTCCAAAATCCTCCATTTTGTCCTCCATCTACCTCCATACTAAAAACCCAAAAGTGTAAATTTTTCAGTCTGTGACAAACCAGACCACCATCCACTTCACACACTCACAGACTCAACTTCATCCCAAAGTCCTGGAAGCCCTCTCCATGGACAAAGGTTAAAAGCAGGGTTTTCCTGAGGATCAGGGCTTGTCAGGACAGGCAGGGAAATATTCCCTGTACCCTGGCACAAATGTGGCAAGCAGCTGCAGGCTACCTAAAGGAATGCCTCTCTTCTGGGGAAGGGGCTGGCTCGAGAAGAACTGACTTTGAGCAGCAGCAGCTCACCTCCTGTGTCTCCAGACTGACACAAGAGATGACCAGTTTTGTATCTCTGCCAAAGCCATCAAGTCCTGCTGCCCATGGGAACCAGTTTAGAAGAACAACCTCACACTGGGACTGTTTGTCTACAACTAGCAGAAATGAAAGGGCCTCAACAAAAATAACATAAAGCCAGCAGTGAGTTGCACATATTCCGTGTCATAGTTCAAGGCGTGTAGCAGGAGATTTCAGCATGAGACTGCTGTCTGATTTTTGCTTTCCAACAATGGAGCAATTATTCAGTGACTAGAATGATATTTTCATTTCCCCTCCATTTGCAGTCTCAGGAGAGGCAGTAATGATGTGGAAAAAAATTAAATCTTGATAGAATCTGTACTATCACAAGATTTTATTTCATTCCCTCATTAAAAACATTCTCTATTTTAATCAAAATCATATTAAAAAGCAGAGAATACATGTTATTCTGCTTTTGGTTATATCAGGTAATGCATTTTTCCTTAAATACCAAAGTTACAGGTAAGAGGCCTTTGACTTGTACCAGTTTGACACTGGTTTGAATGGGATCACGGTCATACTCTGCAGGCCCATGAAAGATACAGAATTATTAAAGTCAGATAATAGGACAGAGAACTGGAAAAGCACCCAGTAGAGAGAATGACAAAGAATATTAAAATGGAATTTACCTGAAGGATACATTGTCATTATTTTTCAGCTACTGAGTAAAACAATGTTGTGCTAATTCTTCTTTTTCTGTCACTTGCGTGGCAGGAGACAGACTGATTTTAAAGTTTAATTTCACATATGGCAATAGTTATTAATAATACTCAGTAGGCTTACTTTTTTCAGTTCTTATTTTACATAACCTGTTTCCATTTAAAATTCATGTAGTCAAACTTTTAGCCTAAAACAAGAAAATCGATCACTCTATGGACTGTGTGCTAGCAATTCTGTTTTCATGGAATCACAGACTGGTTTGTGTTGGAAGGGACCTTAATGATCACCCAGTTCCCACAGGCAGGGATACCTTCCACTAGCCCAGGGTGCTCCAAGCTCTGTCCAGCCTGGCCTTGGACCCTTCCAGAGATCCAGGGGCAGCCACAGCTTCTCTGGGCACTCTGTGCCAGGGCCTCCCAACCACACAGGGGAAAAGATCCAATCTAAATTTACACTTTTTCAGCTTAAAACCAAGCTCCCTGTTTGCATGCCAATAAAGCAAAAAGCAACTGCTTTGTATCCACACCCTGTGGTCACTGTAAACAAGTGTTCACCTGACCATGAATCTGTTATAAATTATTGGGATGAAGCCAGAGATTTGCACCAAGGAACACACTGATTAACTGAGCCCAGTTTCTAATAAGAGGTCTTAACTTCAGCATGTTCTTTTAAACATAAAAGTTACACTTTTTCTTATCTCCATATCTGGCTTTTGTAGCATAAAACAATCATGTGATAAAACCAACTAGTGCACCAATTGTGGGAATGTACAAACATTAAAATCATCTGCTACCCATATTTTATTCTATACATTAAAGTTCTGTTATGCTCATGGGAAAACAAGCTGACTCCCTCCAAGGCCAGGAGTATTCAGTGTTACAGGGCAGAGCTGAAAGAGACAAATAAATATGAAATAAGTTTTAATCTGGTATTGCAAAACACTAAATAATATACAGCTGGTGTTATTGACATTGTTATAAGTTGGAAATTGTGGGCTGGTTGTGTTGGTTGTGTGGCAGTGTTCTATTCCCTCTAATGCTTTAAAGGAAATACCATCCTGCAGGAAATTTAAGAATTGCCGCATCTTTTGGTGGTATTCTTCATCACTAATCTGTGAAGAAAACCACCAAGAAAGCACCTGGATGGCTGCTGAAAACCTCTAGATCCATGGGAATGCTATGTCAATATTTCATGGAAGGTGGCTCCTGCAGTTAGCACCAATAAGTATTTTGGCAAGGAAAACCAAGTTTATAATTTGTTATTTAATACACAAAGGGAGTGCTGTGCCTCTTATGTAAATCAGCTACCCAGACAAAGGAATTTAAATCCAAACAGAATGAGACGAGAGGTTACCAGGATGGAAAGAGTGATTGTGAAATTATGCAAAGAACTTACATTGTATCAGAAGAGGTAATTTCTACAGAGATAGGGAAGTATTCAACCTCTCAAATAATGTCTTGAGGAAATCTCCTCAGGGATACTGTGGAGTTTTGTTGAAGCAAAATGATTTAAAATCTGAAACAGATGGGAAAAATCAAGGGAAGAAAGAGCCTCGCTGCTTCTTTTAAGGTGGAAATACTTGACAATATTTAGGGGGAGAAAAAAAGAGAGTTGAAATAGGATACAATTCCTGCCAACAGAATACATATTATAAAGTGAAATGAGCTATCTAAACCAAAAACCATCGCCGTCTTCAAACCAAACTGGTATAAACTGGCTATGAATAAATTTAGATTGGTTCCTTAGAAAAAGTTCCTAATCATTAGAGAAATTCTGGGACATACAAAGTTACAGAACCTTCCCAATCATAGGAATAGGAGGAAAAGGTTATAAGATATGATGCAGATAAAAGTGGATCAAGTTTTAGTGACCATTGACATCCTTTGGGGCAACTACACCTAACAAGTGCCCAATACTGCTCTGCAAAAGGTAAAAAAAGGAATCTCTTGAAGCAGTGAGTAGCTGTTGGCAGCCTGGTATTCACGTGGCTTAAGAAGATTCCCTTAAAGGTTGTTTTAAAAGTGATGGTGTTCATGAACAGCTACAAAAATAGAAGCATTTGAAAATAATGCTATCAAGTTAAAGACAAGAACACACTGGGTTCCTCTCCTTTTTTTCTGATTCCTCTGGTGACTGAACCCATGGGGCAAAGTGAGCAAGACTCAAGTCTGTAACAGAGCACTCACTAACATGTTTCAACTCCTTTGTGTGAACATTAGTAGGACCAAGGTTAGTTGGTTTTGTCTTTTTTTTGCTCCCTATCAAAATATTTTAGCCCACAGGTCTCACTAGACTTCTTGACACATGTAGCAGACTGTTAATAAAATCCTAGGGGATTCAGTTGTGCAGGTACACAATATGCCCTGAATCATAATTTTCACTCCAGTGTACAGTCTGGAATAACATTTCCTTGTGCTCTTCCTGAGGTTGATTTGAACCAATTAATCTGGAATTTTGAAGGGTGAGGAAGAACTAACAAAGGTCTTCCAACAGTGGTTTTCAATATGAGTGTTTTAACAGGAATAACAGGAGTGATTCTCTCTGCCTTTTCCAGAAATTATCAGTAAATAGCTTCTGGTCTGTGTTGTAATTGGTCAGCTTCCTTTAGAGAATATTCCATTCAGCTTGGTGGATAAAATGTACAGAAATCAGATGAATCATCATTTCCAGAATGTTTGCAAAAGGCTAGATTGAGCAATGCACTAAGTCCTCTTTATAATTTCAGGGGCTCACAGGCTAGTAACAGGGAAAAGCAGCTCAAAGAGAGTTTTTGGGATGGTGAGTTGATAAATTTCCACTAGAAAAATAATATTTGTAGCCAATCACATTTTTAAGAATGTCTGGATATGAAAAACATCAGCCTCTCTTAGTTAGCTGGGCACAGAAAATGACACCAGTTAAATAACTAGGTTTGGTGAAACTGCTTGAATCAGGACATACCTGGGCAAAATTAAAGCTTTAGATGACAATATTTCCAGGTCTAGAAATACCTGGATAATGTCCTCCAAAATCATTGAGTTTCTATCCCTTTGTTCCAAATGCAAATCCCTTTTGTAGGAAAGCATTTTTGTTTTAATTTTAGAGGCTAAAAACATATCAAGTCATGATGCTTTACAATTAGCAATTCCTATTATCAACATTATATTAGTTTCTTGATCTTTATCCAGGGGATTCTCTGGAGGGTATGTGCTTGTGAAAAGGTGAAAATGAAGAGAAAATTTAAACTGAGAAGCTGTGCACACATAACAGAAAAGTTAAGAAAATGTTTTCAGATGATTTGTAACCAGAGCCTAGTTAAGTTTAGCCAGAATATTAAAGGATTGACAAGTCGCTAGAATGGAGGTTCACAAAGGTGAAGGAGAGTTTGGTTTTTTCCAACAGAACTGAGAGCATCAGGGAACTCCTAAGATGGATATCAGAGACATGAATGGTGCAGAAGATAAAGACTGGACACTTGTTTAGGTCTGTGCTCACAATCCCAGTTGTGTAAGGGGTCTGCCATGCATGAATAAATGATATTTCCATGGGCAGTAATGAAAGAGCCTGAGGTCTGGTGGGTACTCATGGCCCAGGAAAAGGACAGACAGAAATGAGGGCTCAGAGACAGACAGGAGGACAGGCAGGCAGTCCTGATTCCCAAAATGACCCTGTTTTTCCAGCTCTCTGACACCTATGAGCCAGCACGGCAGAGAAGGCATGTCCTCTGGGTAAAGGAAAGCGCTTTTTACTCAAGAAAAAAGGAGAAATCAAGGTCATTTCTGAGACTGATCCACATTGAAGATCTTGGAAAAAAGGCCCCATCCCTGAAAGTGTCCCAGACCAGGTTGGACGGGGTTTGGAGCAACCTGGTCTAGTGGAAGGTGTCCCTGCCCATGGCAGGGGATGGCACTGGATGGGCTTTAAGGTCCCCTCCAACCCAAATCATGTTATGAGTCTCTGAAAAGCATGACAGCCCCAGAAGAAACACTGCATTTTTAAGTGATTCTGGCTTCCTACAGGATCTTGCAGGACACACAGTACACCACAAGTTATTGACCAGAGAGCCCAATTCTACAGAACCCAAAGGCCCCTGGGGTGTTTTGCCAGAGACCAGGCTGACTCACCCCACGTCTCCTCACTCACTGGTTGGCTCTGCATCAGCCTCCTGGGTTTCAAAGGGAGGATGGAGGTAGAGCAGCACTGGGCAGGGTGCTGGGGAGCAGTGCTGGCTGTGCCAGCAGGATTAGGAGTGTTCTCAGGAGTCAGCTTGACAAGAACACGAGCGTGTCTTTCAGCTTGGCAACAAAGGGGACTATTGATGCCAAGATTGCCTTCTGTATATCTTTTTTTCATAATACACTGCAGGAGTCTGTGTTTTGACAATCTCTCTTTATATTTCTCCTTATTTGTTCTGTGTATTTAATCAAAGATCCTAAAGAAACTCAAATGGCAAGGAGAAGAGCAAATCTTATTTTTTGTAAACATTATTATAATCTATTTCTAGAAAATACCCTCTTTCAAAATCTAATATTTAAGGATAATTATTAGATCAAACCTCCTACTGATATGTTTCCCAAGAACAAAGAACATTTATTTAGAGAATATGGTGTGTCATCATTTCAGTTAGTGAGTTCATGAATCATTTAAGTTGCCCTAAAAAAAACAGTATAATAGAGGCTGTAACTTAATGGTTTCATGCAATCACTGGAGTAGTGTAAAAGCTGTTTAACACTAATAACAGATACATTCTTCAGTCAGCAGGGTAGTCTGACAGGATTTTGCGCATGAAATCAGGTCATTTTCATTAATTCTTTGAAGACGTTTTGTTAGTTTGGTCTTTGTTCTTTCATTGCCCTTCCTTTTCATTTTCGTTTCAGTATCCCTGCTGGTACTATCAGTGATGTTCAAGATGTAGAGGATATCAAACGCTGATGACTTTCATAAAAGAGAAAACAATTACCAAGATTTCTTTTAGTTACTGAAGAAAAAGAAAAAGATTTTTTTCATTTTTATTACTTGAATCGAATTCTCTGTGCTTTTGTTTTAACCCCCATGTTGTTTTCTCTTACTGCTGCTAGGGAAGTAGCTGCCTCCAAACAGAATGGCTTTCAGGTTTTTCTTTTTGACCACATGTTAAGTCTATATGGGTGGCATGTTATACCTTATGCAGAGAAAAATGACTGAGTAGCACAGAAACCTTCCCTGTATAAAAAGCCCCTGGTATTGATTGGAGTGTGTGATTCTTTGTACAGAAGGGCATTTGTGCCTTTTCCACGCAGAAAAAGAACAACTGACACCCAATGTGCTCACTCAAGAATTTTTGTCATTTTCTTCTACTGTGGTTAAGTTAAGGTTGTGGTCAATATCTCTGAATCCAAATCTTACTTGTCTTCTAGCTGGGATTGATTGATTCTACAAGTTTTCACAGTCATTATGCTGGTTGTGAATTTTGGTTTTTTTTGTAGCTACAGGTTCATTCCAGCAGAGACCCTTGTGAAGAAAAGCAATACTTCAAAATAATGTCTTGTTGCTCGATTCTGCCTAGAATCCCAATATCATTGTTATGGATAACAGTGTTCTTAAGGTCATTAATGGCTCTGTATCTCAATTCATCTTCTGATACTCTCAATTTCTACTTTATTTATGCAGCTTGAGAAGAGAAGATATTGTTACTGACCAGACAATTTGATATATACAGAGCTCTGAAAAATGCACATGCAGAGCCCACCAGCAATTTAGAAGTTGTGTATGCAGGTCTCGCATGCATCCAAGAGATAGAATCTGGCTTTGAGGAGTGAATGCTAATTTCTCGAGGGAAAAGCACATATAGAGATTCTGACTTATATGAGTAACATAATTTAAAATCAAAACAGAAGAGACACTACCAAATAGTCAGAAAGAAAGCAGAATCCGAGACCTGAGGAAATGTAATTGATTAATCTAAACTAAATATTTGTGTTTCAGCTAATTCTGAACTATAGCCTTACAGTTCTTGAACTATAACTAATATAGATGGGATTGGATGCTTTACTAGGAACTCAAATAGAATATCATCTTTGTTTCCTTATATATATATGTTCTAAGAAAAGAAAGTAAACAAAGACATTGGTTTATCATCAAGTCACATCTAATCATATTTTATTTAAACTACATCTTTAGCCATTTACAAAAAATATTGGCTACAGATAGTAATAATAAAAATAAAAATAATAATAATAATAATAATAATAATAATAATGATGGCTAAACCTTACACAGCATAAGCACTCTGATAACCTGCATTAACAAACAGAATGTGTCCTTTTGTCTACATTTCATGCATTTACCCAAGCAAAATAAATTTTAAAAATAATTAATAAGTCCAAGTGATTAAAACAGAATCCATAGGATTTGAGCAAACAAGCAGGAGACTGATTATTTTCAGAGATGCTTCACTTTCAAGACTCTCAGGAAACTCAGGCCTCAGTTGCAGTGGAGAAGCAGGTGGACTCACAGCCCTGCAGGGTTATTAGTCAAAGGACTGGTAGCCAAGGGTGTGTTGAAGATGAGGGTTGGAGGCTAGTACCTGCATATAACAGAAGAAAGTTCCTCTTCCTCTTCCTCACCTCCTCAAAATTTGACAAGTAGACCTGGCACCTCCTATACCAGGCACGAGGCTCTGGAGCTAGAAAGCCAGACAACTGATGAGATGGGCAAAAGTCCTTCTGTCATTGTGGGGCCTCCTAAAACACCACCAGCTGTACCCTAAAAACACCTGGATGACAGCTTTTTGGAACTGGTCCTAGGGGAGCCAGCTTGGAAAGACGCCCCCCTGGATCTGCTGCTTGTCCTCCGCTGGGATTTTGTGAGCAAAGCAGAGCTTGGGGCCGTCTTGGCCACAGCAAGCACAGAGTTGTTGAGTTTAAAATCTCTGGTGGCAGGAGGAAAAATGCCAGCAAAACCTCAGCTCTGGCCATGAGGAGAGCAACCTCAGGCTGAGCAGGGGACTAGTGAGCAAGGTGCTCCGGGAAAATGTTTTAAAGGTGCTGGGGCCCATCAGCCCCAGCCAGTTTTGCTGGTCAGCAATTCCCAAATGCTGGAAATCAAACAGATGAGGAGGAAGACCAGCTTGACTGAACAGGGATCTTGGAAATAAGGCTGGAAAGGAAGGTGTGGAAGCAGAGTCAGATGATGTGGGGAGAATACAGAGATGCTGCTCCCCGTTGTGGGGAGAAAATCTGTACAACCAAAGCTCAGCTGAAGTTGAGGCTGCCAGAACTGTTGGAGAAAATTAAGTTTTTTCAAACACATTAATGGCAAATGGCAGAGTAAAATTACTATCAGCACATGCCAGGTTGAGATGGTCACCTCACAAACTGGGACAGGGACAAGGTGGAGGTGTTTAATACCTTCTTTCCCTCTGTTTTCAACATGGATGATGGACCCAGAGAGTTTCAGTGCTGTGAGCTGGAGGACCCTGTCTATGAGAATGATCAACTCCCATTTTACCCTGAACTTGTGAGGGATCTGCTGCTCCAGCTGGATCCCTACAAATCTATGGGGCCTGGTGGGATTCATCCAAGAATCCTCAAAGAGCTGCTGATATCATTGCAAAACCTCTCATGATGATTTTTGAGGAGCCTTGGGAATCCAGAGAGGTCCCAGCTCCCTGAAATCTGGCTGATATTCAAGAAGGACAAGAAGGAGGACCCTGGAAACTACAGGGCTGTCAGCCTCGCTTCAGGGCCTGGTAAAGTTATGGAGAAGGTTCTTCTGGGAGGCATTGAAAAACACTTGGTGGACAACACAGCCATTGGTCACAGCCAGCACGGCTCCATGAGGGGAGAGTCCTGCTTATCAAACCTGATTGCCTTTTATGACAAGGTGACCCATCTGGCTGATCAAGGGAAGCCTGTTGATGTAACCTTTTCGGATTTCAGTAAAGCTTTCCAGTCTCTTCCAGGATCCTTCTGGACAAAATGTCCATCCCACAGGTGGATAAACGTATCATGAAATGGGTGAGCATCTGGCTCACAGGTCGGGCACAAAAGGTTATAGTGACTGGGATGACATCAGACTGACAACCTGTCACTAGTGGGGTTCCACAGGGCTCCATCCTCGGCCCTATGCTCTTCAACCTCTCCATTAACAACATGGACATAGGCCTGGAAGGAATACTCAGCAGGTTCGCAGATGATGCAGAACTGGGAGGAGCTGTCTGACTCCCTTGAAGGCAGAAAGGTGCTGCAGAAAGTCCTCAACAAATTAGAGACATTGACAATCACCAAACATATGGACTTAAACAAGGAAGGTGCTGCACCTGGCTCTGTGTATGGACTGGGGAGCTCTGTGTATGGACTGGGGAGCAAGAGGCTGGAGAGCAGCTGTGGGAAGAGCCCTGGGGGTCCTGGTCCATGGCCAGTTGGATTTGGGTCAGCACAGCCCTGGCAGCAGGAGGGACCCATCCCTGTCCTGGGAGCACCAGACCCAGCACAGCCAGCCAGGTCAGGGAGGGGATTGTCCCACTCTGCTCTTGGGTGGCCTCACCTCGAGTGCTGGGGGCAATTTTGGGTGCCACAACACAAAAAAGATGCTGAACTATTAGAGAGCATCCAAAGGAGGGCTTTCCTTGAGGGGAAGCCTTATGAGGAGTCTCTGAGGGCAGCTGGTCTGTTCACCTGGAGGAGACTGAGGGGAGACCTCACTGTGGTTCCAACTTCCTTGTGAGAAGAGATGGGCACTGATCTCTTGTCTCTCATGACCGCGGACAGGACCTGTGCGAGTGGCCTGAAGTTGTGTCAGGGGAGGTTTAGGTTGGATATTAGGAAATAGTTCTTCCTTCCGAGGGTGGTGGCACTGAATAGTCTTCTCAGGGAATGGACACGGCCCCAAGCCTGCCAGAGCTCCAGGAATATTTGGACAACTTTCTCAGGGACGGGGTGGGATTGTTGGGGTGTCCTGTGCAGGGCCCAGAGCCGGACTCAAAGATCCTTGTGGGTCCCTTCCAAATGGTAGATTCTGTGTTTCTGTAATGATGCTTTTGGTAGCAAATCACCAGGCTCGATAAATTAGAATAAGTGGAAAACGTGTAGGCTGTGGTGCTTGTTAATCTACTGATGTCTAGAACCCAAATATTGGTGATTGGTGTGAAATTGGCGTGAAAATGAATCCATGTGTTTATATATATTCATGAGTATATATTTCTGTACACATATATGTATGCTTGCTCATGTGTGTGTATGTAGAGATACGTGGATATATACATGCATAAATTTAAAGATAGATATGGAGGAGTTAAATAAATTAGTTTCATGATTCACCTTTTTGCAGAGAAAAGAAGACTGTTGATTAGAAAGACAAGCTTATATCCTCTGCAGTCTGGTGTCTGAATAGGAGCCTTTGGCCAAGACATAAATGAAGTTTGCTATGGACATTTGCTCATGAATCAGACATCCAGAAAATCTTAGCAACCCTGGCAATGCCAAATGATCTTTCCTGATTAGATCCTTGTATTAAAATGCCCATGGCAGAAATATTCTGTCAGATCTTGCTGCATTTTCTCATGCTTTTGCTCAACTCTAGATTATGCCTTAAATGTATTAATTAAATTTTAGCTATGGCTACAATAGAAGACTTTTGAAAATCTGTAACTGAAACACATTACCATAAAACTTCTTTTTCCTTTTCAATACCATGAAACTTATTTTTCATACAGGGGCTACTATGACTTTGCTCCATTTTTTTCTCAGTCTTTGCATATGATTCTGGATATAATTAATGAAATTAGCCTTGACAAGGTACAGAAAAAATTAGGTATCTATGTGACTACAGAAGCTCTTCATTTAAATCTCAGTTTTCCATAGATTCCTTGTGTGGTAATGTCATGGGAAATTCATATGCTATAGATTTTCCACCTGTACCTTCATTTCTAGATCCACCATGTGCTCATGTGTTGATGGTGTTAAGAGCTGTCAATATATGTTTGATAAATATCACAAGTGGTGCACAACTCCAAACTTTCAAAGAATCTGAAAGGAGTTGTTGTTGAGCTCCGCGCCCAGGACTGCTTTGTTCCTTAGATACCTTTGCCTTTTCAGTTTGGGTTTTTTTTTTGTTTGGTTGGTTTTGGTGTTGAGGTTTCTTTTTTTTGTTGTTCTTTGTTTGTTTATTTTGTTTTTTGGTTTTGATTTTTTTGTTTTGGTTTTGTTTTGTTTTGTTTTGTTTCAGGCCTTGTGTAGTGCCTGGAAGATATTTTTATTGTAGTTGCCTTTGAAATTTGATATTCCTTTAAGTAGAACTATTTCTCGTGTGGTTGACTTCAAAGGCGCGTCTGTTTATTTAGGATTCTGCCTGATGAAGTAATGGCTATGTCTGTTTTTACTGCTGACTCCTTGCCCTGGATAAGCACAAATGTGTGGTTGTTTACACGTTCTGAAGTAGCAATTCTGTGTGACTTGGGCATGTGTTTCCTTGGCACCCAAACCGTGAAGGAGTCTTAGAAATCAATATAATACGTCAAACTCCCTGACACTTGGTGTTTCAGAGAGACAAAAGCAATCGAAAAAACAAAATAAGCAATCAAACTGTTCAATTTTTTTTAAAGTGATAGTCATTTTCTGATTCTATGAGATTGGTAGAATATGAATCACTTAAAAAGGACTTTTAACCATAGTCATTCATTGGCATTTAGAGGTAATTAAAAAGAACATTTAAACTTAAAAGGTCGCGAAGTAGGACATTAAAATGAAAGAAAAATAATTGTATTTCTACTTTTAAAAATGTCTTGATGTACCAATTCTGTATTTATGGGGTGACAAAATTAGATATACAATGTATAAATCATGCTTATTTCACTCTATTTCTCTTGTCTTCACAGTTAAGCCATGAGAATTCCAAATCATGAGTGGGTGTGCAAGATGTTATGTGGCTGGTGACAGAAATAAAACAGTCTTTATGTAGTATTTATGCTAAAACAAAGTGGGACTTGGTGAGTTTCTGCTCCACAAAAACTGAGGTCATGGGACTCCTGTTTCTAGCTCAGCTTAAATCTCTAGAAATTCCTATGTAAGGCTAATGTGAATGAATTACCATTCCTCTCTTCATCAGAAGAATTAGTTCTGTTCCAGTAACTGGACTAAAACAGTAGGCAAAAGTCAGTTTTAGTTAAGTAAACTTGGTAATATTTCCAAATTTAGGGAACAGAATTTTTGAGAAAGGTTAGAGTGGAAGGGAGAAAGATCCATCTATGTATTATCAAATGAATTTGTGGCTGACAGCTGTGGCTGAACAGCAGGTACCTGAAATGGTTTTATCCTTGTGAAATATGCATTTCCCTGTTGTGAAAAATGCTTGTGCTTTGCTTCTCTGTCGTCATGTGAGATTATCCTGAAATGTGCAAACAAATCAGGAACTTCAGAAGGAGCTGATCTGGCAAGAAACATCCCTTAAAGCCAGCAAAAAAAGGAAGATGATGGTGACATTCCCAAGAGTGGAAAGGGCACTGGGGTAACCGCCTGCTAGCACTACCTGCTGAGTACAGGGGGAGGAAAGTGGCTCCAGCTCAATACCCACAGGGCAAATCCAGGGAGCCAGCTGCTCTTGGAGTGCCAGAATAAATACAGATGACTTTTCCACAACTTCCTGTCCCCTGGCTGATGGCTGATCATCTGACTGCAGCTTATCTTGCAGTCAAGGCACTTATAAGAGGGTCATGTTTTGGCACTCACATTAAACTCTGCAGAGACATTTTTGGGTGTGCCTTCATGATAACTTTGCCCACTATGGTGTATGATCATCAAATGTGAAAATAGTTTTAAAGTGATTTGTGGCTTAATATATCTCGAAATGAGTGAAATTCATTTGAGGATGTACAGTAAGTTAGATATACTCATCTGCCTGTAACACCTCCCTGCATCTGTAACACCAACTGCCATAATGCTGATCCATGACTGCCACTTTTTAAGAAAGCAGGTTAAATCAAATCTAGAATCAGACTAAATGGGAAAGATGGTATTCTTGACTAGTAAGGATGACTAATGCCACTGACTTGAAAAAGCATAGACTCAAAAATCATAGAATGTTTTGGGTTGGAAGAATCTCAAATTCTATCCCATTCCACCCCCTGCCATGGGCAAGGACACCTTCCACTATCCCAGGGTGCTCCAAGCCCTGTCCAACCTGGCCCTGGACACTTCCAGGGATCCAGGGGCAGCCACAGCTTCTCTGGGCACCCTGTGGCAGAGGTTTCTCCCTCTAGTCTTTTCACAAGATCCCACCTGGCACTACACTCTGGGCTCCTCAGCATGAGAAAGACATGGACCTGCTAGAGCTGATCCAGAGGAGGCCACAGAGCTGCTCCAGGGGCTGGAGCCCTTCTGCTCTGGAGCCAGGCTGGACGAGCAGAGGGTGTTAATTCTTGAGAAGAGAAGGCTCCAGGGAAAACTTAGAGCCCCTTGCAGTGCCTAAAGGGGCTCCAGGAGAGCTGGAGGGGGACTTAGGACACAGGCCTGGAGTGACAGGAGAAGGGGGAATGGCTTCCCACTGCCAGAGGGCAGGGTTAGATGGGATATAGGGAAGAAATTGTTTCCTGTAAGGCCCTGGCACAGGGTGCCCAGAGAAGCTGTGGCTGCCCCTGGATCCCTGGATATGTCCAAGGCCAGGTTGAACAGGGCTTGGAGAAACCTGGGCTAGTGGAAAGTGTCCCTGCCATGACAGGGGAGGGACTGAGATGAGATATAAAGGGTTTTCCAACCCAAAACATTCTGTAATTTTTATGATTATCAGAAAGAATGCAAGAAGCTGCGTGGCTTTCATTATTCAGGCAATCACCAGTTTTCCTCTGCACATTTACTACTAATCAATATAGTTCTCCACAGTTTATAATTTCATGAGCTATATCACTGTATATACCACCTGTTTAGTCTTAGCAAAATGTCTGGAAGGTGGCCTACAACACATAACTCAGAATCCAAACAGTCCCTATGTTTTCTGCTTGCTGAATTAAATTATCCTGCCACAAGGTTTGGGAATACCTTTTAGTCAATGTTGAAAAGTAAGAAAGGAGTGAAATAAATGACTTCACATCACAAATGCCCCAGGCAAAGACACTTGTGTTATTTACCCTTTGGCTGTTTTTTACCCTTTACCCTTTACCAGGTCTTGAAAATCAGGAATCATTCTATCTCTGTAAGCACATTATGCAAAAATGACTTGGCCTGTGAATTAGTCTTGTGGGGTATTAAACTCTCTGTCTCAGAGGAAGTAATCCACTTCTAGTCAAAGCAGGGGGGCTGAACTGACAAACTACAGAAATTTCTGGGTCTAGACTAGCATGAAATGGTATGTTGATCTTCATTGTAAATTGACAGGCATACAGAGGGAAATATATAAAAGTATAAATGTGTCCACTGTGGACTTGATGCTGAGACTAATCCAGCAAAAGGATTAGGATTTGGGATTTATTGAACTCCTTTCTAATATAAAGAGTGATGATGTTTTTCTCACTGATAGCAAATGGTGGAATTTGGAACAGTACTATGGAGATTTAATTCCCATGCTGTGAAATGAGGAACAGTCATGCTCTTCACAGGCAGAAGCAGAAGGCAGAAGCCTTCACAACCAAGATGTTCAAGGACTATACATTTACTTTTTATGAGATCAACTATTACTGAGTGCAGTAGAAAAATGTTGAGGTGCTGGAGAGTGGGATGGCCCTGCAGAGGGACCCAGACAGGCTGGATTGATGGGCCCACACCAGTGCTGTGAGGGTCAGCAAGGCCCAGTGCCAGATCCCCACACTTTGTCCACAATAACCCCCTGCAGCTCCAGGCTGGGGCAGAGTCACTGGAGAGTCCCTGTTGGGAAAGGCCCTGGGGGTCCTGGTGCCAATGGCTGGACAGGGGCCCAGGTGTGCCCAGGTGGGCAAGAGGCCAATGGCCCCTGGGCTGTGCCAGCCCTGGTGTGGCCACAGGCCCAGGGCAGTGGCTGTGCCGTGTGCTGGCCCTGCTGAGGGACCTCGAGTGCTGTGTCCAGTTCTGGGCCCTCGTGGCCAGAGAGACTTTGAGGGGCTGGAGCGTGTCCAGGGAAGGGAATGGAGCACCAGGAGGGGCTGAGGGAGCTGGGAAGGGGCTCAGCCTGGAGAAAAGGAGGCTCAGGGGGGCCCTTGTGGCTCTGCACAACTCCTGACAGGAGGGGACAGCCGGGGGGGTCGGGCTCTGCTCCCAGGGAACAGGGACAGGAGGAGAGGGAACGGCCTCAGGCTGGGCCAGGGCAGGCTCAGGGTGGACACCAGGAGGAATTTCCCCATGGAAAGGGGGCTCAGGCCTTGGCAGGGGCTGCCCAGGGAGCTTTGGAGTGCCCATCCCTGGAGGTGTTCACAGGGTGTGTGGAGGTGGCACTTGAGGACACAGTGTAGAGGTGAACATGGCGCTGAGTTGATGATTAGACTTGACGGCCTGAGAAGCCTTTTCCACCATTAGCAATTTTATGATTATATGATTTCTCTAGGGTATTGCCAGGTTGGTTGAACACCTTTTTCACACCAAATAAAATTTTAAAGCGTCATTTTCACTGAAGTCAGTCATATAATTGTTTACTAAAAATAAATACAACTTTGAGAATATGTGTGAATATGTGTGTGCAGATTTTGGAACCAGTCTTGAGCCTGAGAGGATGTTAGACACACACACTGTGCTCCCTCTGAAGAAGTTCGTAGTAATTTCTATTTTCAGCCATTTTTAAAATACTGATAAGCTTAAATGAACAAATTAAATTTCTGAAAGAAAACAATTGTCCATTATAAACACTTCCTTTTTGTAATTTTTTTCTAATATGCTCATGTCATGCTGTGTAAGTTTTGTAAGGGAGGCGGTATTTGTGAAAGGATTAAGTTTATTCTGTATTTCTTTCCACTCTCGTGCCAGGTGTATTTGATGGTACAAGATGATTTTTTAAATTTCAAACCTGGCAAAGCACAGAGTAACCTATTTCTTGCTACCTAATACCCTGTAAAGCAAATGGAGTTCAGCTTCGCCATTTTACTGCAGTGCTTGTTCCTACTTTTCTTTTTTAATTATGTTTTATTTTAATTTTCCCATGTGCTATGGCCATCCCACAGTTGCAGTTTGCAATGTGAAAAGCGATTGAACATTACAGGATGGAAACTGTCCAGTCCTGCTCTAGCTGAACTGAAGTTAGTCAGATGTGTCAGATGAATGGCATAAATTCTGGTGTTATGTATTTAGCTGGTTTTGTAGGATGGGTGCAACTCAAGTGTGAAATATTCTTGTATCTCCCTGCTAAAGCACGTGGCATTTTACATTTTCACATGCTTTGATTTCATGGTAAAGTACTAATAAAGGTAGGGGAACAAAGCTGGATATGGTTTTTGTACCAGTCACTAACAGAAAGTGGTCCATGTAATTTCTCCTATATGCTAAGCCACCTCTTGCTGTCAATATAGACACAATTCACCAATCAGCAGCAATAAAAGCTTTTTAATTGCATATTTTTGTTGCAAACATTTCTAAGTAAGCATGTCCAAAGTGTAAAAAGCATAATTAAAATCTATAATTCAACTATCTGGGTCCATTGATAGAAATACAGCCACATTTTAAATGAGCTTTAACAGTTTAATAGCTCTGTGCTTCAAAGAAAAGTAGATTAATACAAATAGCCTGCAAGGAAAGATAAAGGTTCAGATCTCAGCAATCTGTAAAACTTTGCATTTCTATGGAATCCAATTTCAGGCTGCACAAATAAAGTTAAGAGGATGAGTAAACTTACTGCATAGCATATTTTGTTATCCTAACTATTGTTGCTCATTGAATTAAATTTGATCGTTCTGCTGAAGTTCCATTTTTGCTTCATATTCCTCATGACACAGATATGTTCTGTCTTTGATGTTTTCTAAATGTCATTGAGGCTAATGCCATATCAATTAAATATGCTTTTTAAGTACTATTTTTTTTCCACTAGTCAATCACTGACATTTTCTATACAGCTTAGCATTAGCATTCAGAAACAGGTTTTCAAAAGAACCTCATATTTTCAAAAGACTTCAGACCTCGGTGTGACATTTGTTTATTTAGGTACCTAAGGAGAGTAATTGCTGTGCTGAAGAAGATGGCTTACCAGTTTCATATTAACTAGGATGGTCCCACTGTCATTAGTGGAAAATTGTGTGACTAGTTGACATGTTTAACAAGATTTTACCTCCTGGTTTGGTTTAGTAGGTTCAGATCCTGCAAAATTTCAGGACAGAGAATGAAAGAGGAACAAAATAAATAATGATGTGAGGCTATAACAATAAAAGAAAAAATCTCAGTCTGACAGGAGGAAACCTTGAGGATTTTGTGAATTAGAGGAGTTTAATGCATGGGACTGAATTACTTACAGGAGGTGGCAAAGTGCTGTGGATTTGATGATTAGGGAGCAGGAAAGGAGATTGCAGAGAAACAGCATTGATAGAGGGCAGTGAAATTCCAAGGTTCTTAAAAGTGAGGGAAAATTTACAGGTGATTAGTTCAGATAATAGATCTAATGGAATTCAAAATGTTTCTTGCTGTATTTTTTTGCATAATATGAAGTGTATTGGCTCAACTTAATTTTGTATAGTTTATGTCATCCTGCCTAAAGTAAATTTTGCCTTCTGGTTGTGGCACTGGGTGACACTATATCTCTCACCTAAACTCAAACTATTTTCTTTTACAAGTTGCAAAAGTATTACTTTCTGTGTTGCCATTAACCAACTTTTGCTATAGAATTGGGAGATAACATTCCCCTCCACCCTTCCCAGGGCTCTGAGCCCTTGGTGTTGGCTTCTGACAGTGGCACTGACAGTGATGCACTTGGCTTACTTGCAAAGAGATTTCTTGACCTCATGTCAGATGTGAAAAAAAACAGAATTCCTATTAATTCTGCTTTCTAATGGCATTCCCTACCTTTGAGCAGCTGGAATTGCAAATTAACTGTTCTTCCAAGATATGAACTTATAGTTACTCTGGGTTTTGTTATTATATTACATACAACCTATTATAGGTACAGTTTATACTGTAAATACAGTTTAAGTATTTTGTACTTATTTTATTTTAAAAACCCCAATCCAACAACAAAAGCACTTCAGTTGTGTGGTGATGTGTTTCCTTTCTTTTGGGAACTGTTCTTTTTCTCAAAAATTTTGGACCGGTCAGGAAATGTTTTGGAGAGGATAATAACATTTTGGCTGAAATTTTACTGTTATCTACTTACCAAACCCGTGTTTCTTTTATTTCCATGTTATAGGTGGATCTCAGGAAAAATTTCTTCACTGGAAGGGTTGTAAAGCATTGGAACAGGCTGCCCAGGGAAGTCACCATCCCTGGAAGTGTTCAATAAACATTAGATGTGGCACTTAGAGACATGATTTAGTGCTGGGCCTGTCGGTGTTATCTTTACGGCTGGACTCAATGATTTTAGAGGGCTTTTCCAACCTTAATTCTTCCATGATTCTACAATTCTATATTTTAGAGATTGTGGTCTGTAATGCATCCCATACCAAGGGGGTAGGGAGCATTCTGCATTAACAGTGCAGGAGAACAAAGCCATGCAACTCTTGTTCTACTTTTTAGAGGGAATTGCCACGTGGGAAAGAGGGGTTAAAATCCCCCAAGAATAAGGATAGCCAAAAGACAGTGTAACAATATTTCCTATATATGTTAGACAATATGTGTTCAGATGGGAATTGTTTAGGCTTTGAGTTTTGCCAGATGGGTTCTAGAGCTGGATTCAGCTGTGTTAAGTTGTAGAGGAGACTGTGGGTAGCCTGATTGGAGATCTCACAGTAAAATTCCCTCATATGGTATAGTTTTTCTTCTTCTGGTTGGTTGTAATTGTCACTAAAAAGTCAATCTCTGTTCTTATACTGAGTGAAAATGAACTGTGCCATTTCTTACATGGATACTCATTTGTATATTAGATTTGAGATGAATTTGTAGCACAGCTAAATAACTGGGTGCACCAATGGGGCAAATTTGTGGGTTCCTGACACTGGAGCATGAGCAGATCCAAGGAACCTGTCCTCCTCTGCACAGGATGTGTCTCATAAGGCCAACGTGGGCCATCAGGAAAGTGCTCTGCCAACATGCCGTGCCTCATTAGCCGAGAGATTAAAAGATTGATCTTGAGCTTTCTTAAACTGAATTTTGCAGGTTAGATCTTTTGGGAAGGGCAGAACTGAGGTGCCCAGATAGAACTGAGGTGTTCCAGTTCAGAAGCTAAGCAAGTGTGAGGACAAACAGTCGGTTTGTTTGATTTGTGTGAGATTGGTGCTGTGCTGGGGACTAAGCAAGTCAAACAGAAATGTTGCTCAATTCAATCAAGCTTTAGAGGTGTAAATTTATTTTTTCAAGATAAAATTTATCTTGAAAAAGTTGTTTTTTCAGTGTTTTTCAGTGTTTTTTCACTGTTCATTGACAGGCTTTCATGTTTTTCTCTGTGAAAAGCATACTGACAGCTTCCTAGTCACAATATTTTATAAGGTACTTGTTCTGAAATTCATTTGCTAGTTTGAATGTATACATATGTGTGTATCTGCATACACAGACATACAATTTGCCATCATCCTCCCTTTGCAGGATGCTTTAGGTATGATTTGAGAGCATCCTGCCTTCATGTTTATTGTTCCAGTGTCCTTGGGTAAATTTAAGGAAGTTCTGGACTTCTCTAAAATTAGCTGGATTCCTGAAATGTTCCTGAACACCCTTTGTAGTAAGAATGTATGCAAATATTAACGTCACGTTTGTGTGTGCAGAGGGTATGAAGGGAAGCAATTTTGAGGGATGTTTTACACAAACTTAGACTAATGGCTTCATGCAATCACTATGGTAATAACAGCATGCTAAACACAACCTGATGAAATGGGAGTTTACTGTGGGAAGTTACTGCTCTGGAAGCATTTCAGAAAACAGTATTGATTCACATCTGTTTGCTTCAAAAAAAGACATGCAGAATGGAAATATATGGTGTCATATCAGAGGCAGGAGTTCAGAATATCCAAAGACTGTATGATCAACCTGTGGATATTTGCATGTTCATCTGTTCTCAATCTCCAAAACTGATTTGAAAATTGGAGTGGGTCATTAGCCAGAGTAAAGAACTCTTCAACATTAATTCATAAATACCCTCAGGAACTCTAAAGCGTTTCCTCCAAAAAACTGAAGTCAAAAATTGTGCCAATGTCACAGCTTTGTTGAACTGCTTTAGGTACTGTCAGGACTGACATTTCCTTTGGAAATCTGGAAAACAAATCAACTCCCTGACTGCCATCTCTCCCTTTATGGAACAGGCTAAAATGCTGGGAATGATCTAATTCAGAATGTCAAATATTCAATGCTGGTTATTCCAACAGTTACAGAGCTTTCCTCCGCTGTCTTTCTGCCATTTAAAAGTAAAGTAATACTGACAAAATGCTGAAATAAATGTATTAACATTTCTATTTATTTTGTTAGGTTAACTTCAAGTACGAAGTTGAGGCTGATAACACACAGAGAGAAATAGTTACAGAAAATCGCAGAGGAACCAAGTTTATTAAAATTTTCTTTCTTCCAAATAGTCAAGCTGCTGAATGCCAAACACTGCATTATGCAATAGTTTTAGTTCCACCTGAAAGAAAAGGGAATATCACTATATAGCCACAACTTCAGAAGTGATGCTTCTGTAACCTGTTATCCTCCCCCAAATCCCTAGATATAGATTCTTCGCTGCAACCATCTGGATGCAGCTTCCTGGAGGTTTTTCTAAAACACACTTTCACCTAACAGTTGAATTTAAATATAGCCTCTCTGTTGCAGGCTTGGGGGTTAAGTGTCATTTCAGTGTAGCAGTCAGCATATGGTGCCTGGCGCAGGGAGAGAGAAAATTGAAGTCGAAGCCAAGCTGTCAGGAAGCTGCTGCATGTCTCTAAGATAAACTGCAGAGTTTCTGCAGTGCTTTGGGGCTCCTTTCTGATATTTATATCTGTATTTGACACTTTTGGAGTGGTCACAAGGTGTCCTTGGAGGGGAAAGAAAAAATTACTCAAAAATTCTGGTGTGTTGGCATACGGAATTAAAAAGCAGTTGAGACGATTACTGCAATTAGTGAGCAGCTCTTTTAAACTGCAAACTTGGATGGAGAGAGAGTGTTTTGAGCAGAGAGACCCTTCTGAGCGAGGCTTATAGGTGTACTTGCCCATCTGGCCTCCAGCTTTCACAAACCTCTTAGGAACAACAGGTGAAAGGTTAGACCCAAGACAGCCTTTGGGTTTTCCATCTATCTTCCCTTCTAAGGCAATCTTTTCCCTATCTGCTTCTTATCACTTTGGTTTACTTAAGAAAACTGGCTTTCAGCAGAGAGAGTAAATCCAACAGAAGGGGATGCTGCTCTTGTAAGGGAAAGAGCATTGCCAGGTTCTACTAAATCATTACAGCATCCCTACAACTTGTCTCTTGTGTAGACTGGATGGAAGAGGTTGCCAGAAATTCTGTGGCAGCTGCCTCATCCCTAGAAGTGTCCAAGGCCAGGTTGGATGGGGTTTGGAGAAACCTGGTCTAGTGGAAGGGGCAGGGGTTAGAACTGGATGAGCTGTGAGATGCCTTCCAAACCAAACCATGCTTTTCACAATATTTAATTCTGAAACCACATGAAAATTTTCTCAATTTTTTTTCATTTAGGCAATCATTTGAAACATTGACTTGTTGAGAGTTTAATATTTCTGTTTGAACTACACATAACTCTCTCCTAAATGTTTTTTCCATTGCTCTTTCTGGTAGTTTTGGGAATTATCTAATTCACTATAATAAAAAATATCAGAAAGCATGAACTTAATACGGCATAATGACTAGTGAAAGCAAATGTGTATATGAAAGATATTTTGAGATTCTATAGAGGTTTAGATTGTGAGAAGTAGTCACAATCCTGATCAAAAAGTAATTAAAATCCTAATTTCAGCTACCCTCCAGAGAGACTAGTATTCCACCTGTTTGCTCTAGTTTAGTTTTTCATTTTTAATACACCTATAGTTTGATTTATTTAAGAATTAAAAAGATTTCACCAACCAAACCAATTCTTTGTGTTGTTGATATTATAACACACTTCTTCTGACCATTACTGCACGAGTCAGTAATCAGCATTACTCAGTGCTGTGCTCATCCCTGTTGTTCCTGGGAATGAGGTAATTACGGTGATACTTGGGAATAAAAAAAAGGTGATCATTGTAGGTCACTTCTGACTGAACTGGATTAATGAATTTGCTAGACTTTCTTCCTTCCTTCCTTCCTTCCTTCCTGCCTTCCTGCCTTCCTGCCTTCCTGCCTTCCTACCAGAGGGGAATGAGAAAAGAGAATAGCTGAGTACAGACCCTGTGCTTTAGGAGAAGAGGCTTTGGGTTATTCAGGGGACTGGACAGCTCGTTGGAGGGCAAAGGAGCTCTGGAAAGCTGACAAGGCTGAGAAAAGAGAATCCTCCAAGCATCTTCTAGGCACAGTCATGAAAAGGAGACCAACCTGGGGACCAGCTTGGGGAAGCAGAGCCATGACAGAGCTTTGAAGCAAACAGGCACTGCACAAGAGGTGGGAACAGGGACAAGCTGCCAGTGAGAAACTTAAAAACTTCCTTGCAAATGCAACAATAGTGTTAGGAAAATGAAAGGTTAGGTGGAATAGAGTCTTGCAAGGGACAACAAGGGGAACAAAAAGAGCTCATGCAGTTATGTCAGCAACAAAATGCTGCACAAGGCAAATTTGGACTCGCTGCTGTATGGGACAAGTAATTTAAAAACAGAGCCATAGGAAGGCAGAGACATCCAGTTTGCACCTGTTGTTATCAACAACCTTTTCTCTGGGTTGAAGAGCTACCAAGAGGGGAGAAGAGCTACCAAGAGAGAATGAGGGTTGAGTCAGGAATGACAGGAGAAAACTGGATCATACAATCCCGTGGGACCTAGCATGCATCCAAGGGTGCTGAAAGGGCTGGATGGTGTCCTTGGAAGGCCTCTTTCTGCTGCTCTTGAAGGATCATAGAGACTGAGGGAGTTCCATGATGAATGGAGAAGTAAAAGCTGAACTCATCTTCTAAAATGGCCAAAAGAATGGCCTAAGAAACTGATCACCTTGGTTGTGACCAACAGGAAAATCATGGAGTGAGACCTCTAGGAGCAGATTTTTGGGGACATGATGGCCACATAGAGTGGCTGAAAACAATGTGGTTAACAAGGTTAAATCCTGTGTGACCCACCTGATTGCCCTGTAGGGAAGTGGCTGGTTGGGTGAATGTGGGCACTGTTTGCCCTGCTGTGGTGAGGCTTTGGACAGTCTCACTGCTTTTGTTCAACTTTTGATATTGCAGCCAGATGGGAGGACAATCCCAGGGACAACAAACACAGCTTGACTGCTTTCAGAAGGTCTGAGATGGGGGGCCTCACCCTGTTACAGTCTGCTTATTGATGGGCTCATAGTATTCCTCCTATAAACTGAAACCAGAGCGGTTCAGATCACACGTGGGGAGGGACTTTTTCTCCACGAGGACAGTTCATAACTGAAGAGGTTACCCAAAGAGATGGTGCAGTCTCCATCTTTGATTTCAGCAGGAGGTTGGATCAGGGACTTTCTGAGGTCCCTGAAGCCTGTGATTCTATGACCCTTAGGACATTGCTGAGTTAGTGAGATGGCACTGACTGCCATGACAAGTGTTCAGAGAATATTTTTCTCTCAAATATCAGCTTTAAGACTTCTTTAAAATTTTACTCTCAGATATTAGTTTTTCAGTAAGAATGAAAACCTCAGCTGCTCCTTTTATGGCTTCCCCTGCAGACTCTTCACCATCTCCATGTCCCTCCATCTGGCACTCTCTAGCAGCTCAAGATCTTTTCTTGCAGGGTTTGATGATTGGGTCAGTGCAGTGCTATGGTGGCAGCTGCATTCAGGGAGGACACTGGGGGTGAGGTGAGCACACAATCCTTCAGAAAGATCCATGACACTGTTTTCAGCAGAAAGCACTTTTCAGTTTTGGGTAAACATAGAGGAATTTCTCCCCTCCCAAACCACAATGAACAGCACTTCTATCTGTACGAAAACACAACTTTTCACGAAAGAAGGAAAAATGAAACTCTATGAGGAAGACACACATTCTGTCTACACTTCTAACTGATGAAAAGCATTTTCCTATTGAAAAGAGTTTAAAAGCAGAAAAACCCTTGTCCAGCTACATTGTTCATTTCTTGCAGAGAAAGGATGTTCCACTGCATTATCTTCAGGATATTCCATTGTGTTTTCTTTATGTATGGCTCAAACATATCTGCTTTATGGGATGAAAAAATAGTCAGTGGTATATGTATGTATTCTGGGAGACTCAGCTCTGTGGGTTTAAAAGAGTAGGCTCAGATATTTCTGCATTAAGTTCTAGAAAAATACTGATTTATACAGCTCATTAAGGGACTCAGAACTAACTCCTAACTGGGAAAATATGGGTGACTAAGCTTATATATCTTTGTTTGAAATAGATCCAGAGTCCAGGGCTTAGAGTGCTTTTTGCAACTGAGAAAACTTCTGCCCAAATCCCTTTTTCCTTATAGATTCATTGTGTGACCATGCACAAATCCTTTAGCCTGCTTTGCCACAGATAAAACCAATTTCCTGCCTCACAGGAATCTGTCAGAGGGAATGAATGTAAATGTGCCCAGCTACTGTGGCAAGGGTAGGGGGTGTGGAAATTAACTGAGCACCACTTTTGCTCAATCTGAACTTGTCTGACCTTTCTCATTTAAAATTTAACTTTTGTGTAGGTTTAAGGGGATTGTTTCCTGCATGTGTGTATGTGTGTCTTCTCATCTGAATCATCTAGAAATGAAAAACATAGTAGGAGGCAGTAATAGTGATTATAAATTGAGTTTATGATGGACAAGTTTCACTTTTGTTAGCACAGAGGGACGAATTTCTCTTTTTCAAAACCATAACCTTGCATGATTTAGTCCTTAATTTTACAGCACTGTTGGGATTTTCAGTGTACTGTAGTGTCTTATGAGTATTGCAGGTGTGATTTCTGCTCAAGGTGTTCTTTGCTCTTTGTGGAAGGAAAAGCAAAGCGATGGATGAAAGATTTAGGGACAAATTGTCCAACCCTTTCACCCACCAAGAAGTAGGATCTGGTTTCCATGTGATGGCTTTGTGAGATGTGAGCTGCAGATGTGTTCCTAAAACAGCTCCACACAGATCCCTTGATCAAGCTCCTCCAGCAGACCATGGTGAAGTACAGGGTCAGAAGGCAAAAAAAGCCTGGTAAAAGTTTTCCCTGGACTAAAAGGGAGAAAAAAGAAGGTTTATACCAAAAACTGGAAGCTTAAAGGAACAAAGGATTACCGTGGATTATCCAAAAAATATTAGTTTCCAGTGTCACCTGACGACAGAAGAATTTGTAGGCATTTCTTGGACACCATCACTATATCAATGCCTTTTAGCTGCAAGTAAGATTTAGATTCAGAGTGCCTAATTTATGATTGGATGCACTTCAAGAGAGAGCCTGCTGCTCAGCCATGGCTCCTGGGATAGCATCATTCACTGACAGGAGAAGGAGGAATCTTTAACAGACAAATTGTGAGGCACCACTCACTGTCCTGCACTGTACTCTAGGTCAGATCAGACAAATTCCACAGTCCCTCTTGACCTTAAAACATGTGGATGTAAGAATCTCTGGAACAGAGGTGCTTCCTGCCCACAGATCATCACCCTGTCACTGGGAATGAGGGGACAGTGTGTGCAATGGGAGCAGCTGCTGCACTTTCCACATCTTACAACAGAGCATGTTGCACTTACTTTCCCTCCACTATTTACACTGCATTTCTCACTGAGAGCACCACATAGGGGTTCTCTGATTCTCACTTTTCCCCTGTGAATCATTTCAGACAGCTGGGGGCTGTCATCATGTGTTTTTATTTTGGTGTGTTAAAACGTGGGAGTCAACAAATATGTATAAAGCACTACAGCAAGACAAATTTTAACAATTCACATCCAGTTCTTTCACCTTTTGAAAATCTGCTTGTTTGACCCAGGCAAGGTGATGACAACTGTAATAAATGTCACTCCAGGAAAGTTTCTCTCATTGATCTACTTGGACAAACAACAAAGACCAAGATTTTGCAGCACAAGCTCTTAACAATCTCAGAGACAGTCAGTGAAAGGGAAAAGATGTGAATAAGAGGTAAAACACAAATGTAGTTCTTCAGGAAGGTGGAGAAGATTGGCAAGTGGCTTTTGTAATCACCATCAAAATTTGACTATTTCTTCAGCAAACTCAGTAGATGTGAAGAAATGGAGCTGGGGAAGAAATATTCTCCCGTGTTAAAAATAGACTTCAAATACTGGAGTGAACAGTTTAAATATAAAACTGTTTGTGAACAAAAAACCCATTGAGGAATTGTTCAGTTCAGCTGAAGGTCTTTATTACATTTTTAAAATGTTGAATTTTGACATTTTCACCTCATTACTTGCACCATTTTCCAGATGATTTAGGAATATGCTGAGCAACAGAGATCCATGTGGGGCACAATAATCTTCTCCCTTGTGCATATCCCATCATTTTCCCCCCTGTATTTATTTCCTGTCTTTTAGCAATCCACTAGAGGCTCTTCTCTCTTGTCCCATTGCACCACAGCTTCTTTAGGAGATTTTGACTAGGAAACTTCTCTAATGCCTTTGGAAAGCTGAGTGCTCTAAGATGAAAGTGAAGCTGTTTCTGTTTGGATAGAGGGAAAAACAACACCCTCCCTCTGGTAATCCCCTCCAGAAGAGCTGTAATGGGACCAAGCCCAGCCAGTGCCATTACCACAGCAAAATCATCAAAGCCTGCCCATTTTTCCCTCCACACTGCAGTGGTATCCTGGGACAAATCCTGCCACAGGCAGAGCAACTATTTGTGCCTCACCAGAGACATTTTGCCTAACGCTCCCTTGCTGCTGTTGATCAGACCCTGTTCCTGCTCTCCCAGTGCCTTTCATCACAGCTCACATCCTAAGCAGTAATAAACCTTCATCCCCTGAACCCACACAATCCAAAATCCTGAGTTTAGATCCTGAACCCAACCGAGGAATCAGAGCTGGGTGAGCACGTGTCCTCACAGCCCCCTCCAACCACATCTGTCTCGTTTAATTTGTAGCTGTGTAAGATTTAACCTGTAAATGAAAAGTGAAAATTGAATTTCCAGTGTTACTCAGTAGGCAGGCCAGGTTGCCTGCGGGCTTGGTAGCAGATGTGTAGTAAAAGAGGCCTCAGTACCTTCCCAGTGCCATTTCTGGTGCTCAGAAATCCACATGACCCCTGGAATGCTGACAGTGGTACCAGCTGTGAACAGAGAAAGAAATCAAAAATGCTTACCTGGAAGGTGGGGTGTCTTTCTTCTCCAGGAAATTTCCTGCTAGTAGTCCTGGATAATACAAAGAAACTGCACTGAACAACTACAAGAAGGTACAGTGGAAAATACCTAAATATTTTCATGTGCCCTTTGATGCTGGTTAAAAGCTGGTACATGGGTTTTTCACAACATTGTGAAAAAATTGCATTATGACAGTTTATACAGACTGCTTGTAAAGGCTGAGTTTACTCCCATGTTTTTATGTGATAGATTTAGAAATCTCTTTTTAAAATCAGTCAACTA
Source organism: Irena cyanogastra (assembly GCA_013397155.1). NCBI lineage: Eukaryota > Metazoa > Chordata > Aves > Passeriformes > Irenidae > Irena > Irena cyanogastra. Next base: position 181,272 of record VWZV01011713.1, read on the forward strand.
AACCCCAATTTTGATGTGAAATTTATCCTGGAGTGGTCATGCATTTTTTCCAAAGCAAAACATTTGCTTGTGTTAGATCAAAATGTCAGTTAGTTTTTATTTTGCATGTTGTCCTCAGTCAGAATATTATTCATATGATACACAGTGATGACACTGGATAGAAATGCATTCCGTCTCCTGGATTTGTAAATGAAAGCTGTACTTTGGCACAAGCTGTGCCAAAACTCATGTTGTTGCAGTCTTGTGCCTTTTTCTGCCTCCAAGGGGGTAATTGTGGCATTAAGTTAGTCATGTATTTAAAATATCATAGAGGCAGGAGAGAAGACAAGGGTAAAAAAAGGTTAAGAAAATGTGACCCAGCAATTTCTTGGGAAATTAATAATTAATCTGAAAAGCAGCAGTGCTCTCCCAAGATGAAGAATGTGATGTGTCCACTGGGAGTGGCCTTTTGATATTTTCTATTATCTGTTAGCTAGCCAAAACTGATTAAATTATTCTTGAAGTGTTCAAGGGCATATTGTACCCCAACAAGCTGGTCTGGTGGAAGGTGTCCCTACCCATGGCAGGGGGTGGGACTGGATGGCCTTTCAGGTCTCTCCCACCCCAAACCATTGGTGTTGAGATTCTGCATTATGATTATAATACATTTGCATAGCTCTGGGGCACAGAATCAATGACAAAAACCATAAGGAAGACAGGGAAATGAGTGCGGAAAACACTGCGTGAACTTCCCCCACACACCCCAAGGTGCTGCTCTACCTGTCTGTCAGCCTGCTGCCCTTCTTGCTTCAGTGGGGAAGCATTGCCAAATTCATGGGATCTTCCCACATGCTTCTAGTGTAAGGCACAGAATCCTCTTGCAGAATCACAGAATCCTCTTGTAGAATCACAGAATGGTTTGGGTTGGAAGGGACCTTAAGCCCATCCTGTTCTAACCCCCTCACACCTCCCACTAGACCAGAGTGCTCTAAGCCCCATCCTTGAACACTTCCAGGGTTCCAAGTCCTTCAGTAAAAAAAGAAAGTGGGATATCTAAAAGTACAAGAGATAATGCACAAGTAGATCCGTGGAATATGCTGTCACAAGGTGGTAGAAGAAGAAATATCTATGTGAATATTTCTATGAGAAACCATGGCAGCTGTTTTCTAACCTAAGCTTGACAAGGCTGTGAATGTTCATATTTTGATTTTTAAGCTGGTAACCAACTGGGCAATGAAGGAATTTGCTTCCATGGTAAAGCACTGCACAATTAAGCATTCTCGGTTGAGTGCTGAATGCCTTCAGCTTCCAGGGAAGCTGAATACCTCACAGGCTTGCGTTCCCTGCCAGATGCTTTGTAGATGCTAATCCACCCATCTGTGAGCCATCCACTCTACCCCAGCTGGAGGTGGGACACAGAAAACACAGGGAAAATTGCCTGTTAAACCACGGTCATTTCCTATACTTGCACTGAAATGTGTGGCAGGACAGGTCAGGGAAACACATTTAACACAGCAACATGTAATTAATTTCTATTTTTTTTCTCCTAATATTAATGTTACAAAATTGCTGTCTATTTATTGATTTTTAGCTCATTTAGAACTTTTGAAAGTGACAGACTACTTAAAAAATAATTCTAAATCATCAAAAGAGCAAGCTTGGCAACACAATGCAGACTCTCTCCTCTGGATGCAGTTGCTGTGTTTCAAGGGCACTGCTGAGAGAGGTGCTGTGGGGAAGGGGAGAAGAGGGTACAAGGGAAGAGTATAAAGTCAACCTCAGTTTCCAAAAGTCTTTCTGTCCTGGTAAGAATCCCAGCCAGAGGTAATCCGGGGCTCTTGCTGGAAAATCGAAACTGAAGAGTTAGAAACAAAAAAGTATTTCATTTCTTAGCGAGCTCGTGTTGGGTTTCAAGTTGCAGCAGGGCAAGGTGAGTTTCACCTTACAACTTCAGCTCCAGCAGGAGAAAAGCAAATCAAGGGTCTATCAGATGCCAGTTTTCAGTAGAATATTTCACAGATAAAATATTTTGATTTTGAATCATCATCAGCTTCCAACCTTTCACAAGTATTGAACTTCACTCAGACTACCTTATGGCCCCTGACCTGGGAGGAATTAATGTATCCCTAAAGCATGTGACTTCCACTGTTCAACTGGTAATATTTATATTTTCTGCAGAAACCAGCTTTTAACATATTTTTCATCTTTCCTTTCACTCTCTCTTTTCCTATGAAGCTTTAGAATTTGCTATCTGTCCTCTTCTAGCTAAACTTAATATTTTATCTGGGCGTTGAGATGAAAATACACAGATTTTAAATAGAAGAGAAGCTGTTTACAGACCTTAGATTTCCTTTGGTTTCCAATCTGTGCTGCAAAAAGCAATGAAGCTTACTCAAAGTATAAAATACCATTTGCCTTGGACATCTCACCTCCATCTAAAGTAGTTTTGCACCTGTCAATGAGGTCATGATTAAAAGCATATTCAAATTGCCTTTTACAGAGTACTGTCACAGCTCACTAATAATTGTCCCCAGCCAAGCAAGGAAATTCATGTGATGTTTTTCCTTTTTTTTCCCAGTGGAAATTGAGAAATGGTGTAATAGGTTATGTGCTTTAATGTCTGTAAGTCTTGCAGCTCATCGCTGCTGTAAATAACTTCATTGTTTTTCCATTATTTTTCCATTCCATTTATTGCCCTTTCTGAGAGTTACACAACACACATATGCGTCTAGGAGTTTGTTGAATTCTGATCAGATATCAGGTAAAGCTGCTGCTTACCTTTTCTGGCTGAGAGCTCTGAGCCAGGCCCTTTGGAAGACATTTTTGGAGGAAAACATTCCTGTAATGTTCACATGTGGGACAGAGTAAAGAGAAAGAGGAGCCTCATCCCTGAGCAGAGCCATAACTAAACAATCTCATTCCTTTGGTATCCTTCTAAACCATGCTGGGCTAAAGGAAAGATCTCTCATCTTGCACACCCCATGGTGGGAAGGGAGAAAAAGTGATGTTTCACCTTATTGCATAAAAATTGGTCTCACAAGTGCAAACGAGTTCTATGTGTTTTTGAAAGGCTGGAGAGCCTTTGAGTAATTATCAGTGTCTTTCCATGAAAAATGGAAATAAACAAACTGATCAATAAGGACGTTTGCAGTAGAGGAATTTGAACAAGCTTTAAATCTCTTATCTTCATAGCAGATTATTCCTTTTCTTTACCCTAAACTTTTTTTTTTTTTTTAATTTTTTTTAATCTCACCACCTCTTTTTCCTTTTTCTAACCCCTGGTAAACACAACTGTGAGCCTATAAAATCCCTCTTTATCTGTTATGGAGATGCAGTAGTAGTTTGCAGCAGCTCCACACATTTTCAAGTCAGTAAAAGTGACACTATTTCTAATGTAATAAGCTTAGAAACTGCATTTATTTAAGCAATTAATGACTCTTGCTACAGTAAGTTTTCATTAGCTTGTTTTTTTATTTTCATTCTGTTTTCAAGTCCCCTCTATTGTGCAAGGAATGATGAAGCTTGGTACCATGGCAGAGGCTTTTGATTTGCTTGCAAGCAGCAGCAGTTCTTTGAATGGCCTCAAGCTGCACCAGNGTGTGACTTCAGGATTTTTGTGAATGCTTTCCAAATATGCTCATGCAGATTGCTTTGCACCAATGAATACGATGAGCTTTTCATTGTGACCAGTGATTTAATTGCAGGCTTTGTCAAGAAACACACTTGGTNAGCTGTCAGGAGAAAAAAAAATGCAGAAAGGGTTGTAAGGCATTGGAATAAGCTGCTCAGAGAGATGGTGGAGTCACCATTGCTGGGAGTGTTCAAAAAGCACGGGGACATGGCAGCTGGGGAATGGTTAGTGGTAAATGTGGTAGTGGTGCTGCTGGGCTGGTGGCTAGACTCTGTTTTAAAGGTTTTTTCCAACTTTAGTGATTCCTTCTGGAGGGGGCTGACAGCTGGTCAGTGAGCCAAAAGTTTGGGCTAGCAGAGGAAGAAATTGAAAAGGGAGGGAAGGAAGGAAGGAANAATGTCTAAAAGAGGAGAACAAGCAGCAATAAAAAAAGCCTTGATACATTGCTGGGTGTGGCATTTCTCTCTGTCTTGACTACGACAATTCCTTGCCTCTATGATTCCATGAAAGTCCAGTTCCCTGAATCTTCTGCACCACGTTGCCTTTTCCAAAATCCCACGAGTATGCCTGAGGTTAGCCAGGCACATCCAACATTAAGAACCCTTTACATTCATGTGAAGGCACTTGTTTTGCAGTTCCTTGGGAGATGATGTCAGTCTGCAATATTCAAGGACTTTGTCCATTGAAGCATAACCCTTCTCCTCATCCCAAAGTTATTATACTGCAAATAAACAGGGTTTTTTTATTCTTTGTTCCTCAAATTGCTTTAGCTGGGGTAATTACAAGGGCCTCAAGTGCCTTGTGCAAAGGCTGTTTTTGTGACCCTCCTTTTCAGTCATCTCCTTAGACCTGGCAGTGGCCTAACACCTTCCCTACTAACTGTCCTCATGACCTGTGTACCTCTGGTTTGAAGGCTTGTTGATCACCAGTGATTAAAGCAAGGAAATGAAATCCAGGAAATACATAAATAGAGGGATGTGTGACCACAGTAATAATCTGTATGAGATGTAGAATTCAGCAGACTGTAACTCAGCTGCCTCTAAATCAGCCTGGCAGAAGATTTAACCAGCTTTTTCCTATGTACACTGCTGAGAAGCCTCAACAATTACATAATATAATGATTTTATTTTCTAGGCAGGTGGAGCTTTAGTTGCTGATTTTCCCTTATAAAATCTCATATGCTTCAGGGCATCCTGACAGTTCAAAGCAGGGCATTCTTCATTAAATGCTCTCTGCTCTGGAAGTCTCCTCCAAGCCACTTGGATTTTGTGTGTTTCAGAAGTACTTATGCATTTCTCTGTGCCTTTGTGGGATTAGATTGCAGGATAGAAATATGTCAGATAAGACTTTTAAAAGTATTTCTTTAGCTTTCAGGTGTCAGAGTAGATATTTGTTTAGGAAACAGGTAATGAACAGTGGACATAATAAAAAGTCAAAGCCTGTTTTCAGCAAGTATGGCCAGGAACCATATAAATACAGTTAGAAAACACGGTGTGAGCTGCACTGCAAGGTCTCACTTCCAGTTTTAGCCATGGTGTGTTTTCTCATTAAAACAAGGAGCAAGAAGTAGGCTGTGAATCAGCGACAGCGTTTCCTAAATTGACCTCGCCTTTGGTGCCAGTAATAGAACTGGGTCTTTATGAGTGCTCATGCCCAGCTGGGCCATGTCTTTTTAGGCACTTATGCTATTTGCATCACAGTGGCAGGACAGATGAAAAAAGTCCTGGGGCCATGCAGCTGCCATTTCTTTAAACTGCCACCACTCCAGCACGTTTAAGGCTCTAAACAAAATGTGTTTTAATGGGTTCCCTCTGTGTTCAGACTGAAAAAAAAAAAATAAGCTGACACTCTGGACTTGAGTGCAAAAGACTCCAGTGTACCTGCTGGGGTGGAAGAATGTGAAATATAAGAGAAGAAAGAAACATTTCACCACCTGGGCAGTCCCAGCTGCTGCTCCTGGGAAGAGTGAGCAGCGTGGACAACTCACTCCTTCCACATGCCAGCAGGGAGGAACCTCTCCCAGGAATGCAGAGGAAAGACTTACTGTTTTTCTTGGTGAGAAAATGCTCTTCTCCAGTGGACTAGAGGCTCTGAAGAGAACTGATATCTTAGGCACCAGGAATTGAAAACAATTCAGCAAGTCACTCCATGTGGGTTTATAAATAAATCTCCCAATAAGCCAAATTGCAGAAGATGGGGTAAAAATCAGTAACATTGAACTATTGCTGTGATAGTTGTCAACACTGCAGTTATTTCTTGTAAAAGAGAGAGAAAAAAGTGTTTATATAGTTGGAAAAGATCTATCTATAGAAATAATCACACATGACTGGAAGATATACGACCTGCAATCTGTCTGAGTGTCTTGGCCAAAAGGTTCTTCTAACACTGCTTGACCCAAAAGGCACAGAAATGTTAAAGGAAAGGGATGGGAGCCCCAAAGCCTGGCTGCCTTTCCATTCAGGAAGTTTGTTTTCCCTTCAGCTCTACACTGAGAAGCTGTTCTTTGGTTCTTTTCCTGTGCCTGACTGTGCTGCCATGAGCGGAAACATTTTCATATTTCATGTCAGCAGCAGTTTCACTCCAGTGGTGGATGAAGTGATTCAGCCTACATACACCTCCAATTTTTTCTAAGGCCTTGATGCTATTTTTTTTTGTATTTTTAAAAGCCACTACACAAATGAAAATTGTTTTTCCATATTAATCAAAGACAAAATATTTACTTACTTTAGTTGCTTTATTCTCAGTTGAGAAAACACAAACAGTGAAAATTTTAAATATTATCCTTCCTGAACCAAAACCATGGTGTCCTTATCAAGATGTTCTGTTTTTCTTGTTGGCTCTTTTCCTCACATTTCAATGTACCATCCCATAATACCATCATCACTGTCTGTGATAGTTATTGAATTAGCTTGAGCCAAGACCAGGCAATAAGTAAAGGATGGTTCCCTCTGCCTCTAGAAACTAGAGAATCAGAAAAAAAATCTGCTTATGTTAAGCAATAATAAAAATTATTTTACTTTATAGTATAGATCAATTGAAAAAATAATACATAAGGAGGTTACAAGGTTAAATTCTACCTAACACAGAAGGGGAAAAGAAGTCTCTTGATATTTCATATGAACAGAGCAAAAGGTTTTCCTTTTCCTTTTAAAATCAACACAGATATTAAAGCACCTAGATCCAGGAAGTGCACAGATACACGAAGTATCTTGGGTGTCACTGTAATATTTCCAGTGTGTGCAGCACATCTCACAATTCAGGTTAAAGATGACCACAGAAAGCAAGAAATGCATGCATGGCAGCCAGTAATCTGCCCTGAAACATGGGCTGTGTTTGTGAGAGTATTTTGGACTAGTCACCTTCCTGAGGGTCTTCTCACAATTAAATTTTGGGATCCTAAAATATTTCAGTTAACATGGGATTTATCTTTAGGCAAATGAGTAACTTTGGCTTATTGGCTAAAATTATTTTGATGAGACCAAATGAATTGAAACATTGAAGAAATGTGCACAGCAATGTCCTTTATTTTAATAAAGTTGTGTATAGATTTTGTAAGTTCAATCTTGCAGTGTTGTTTTATTTCAAGGAGATAATGCCTATATCTATGCATGGGGATTTTATTTTAAAACTGATTTTTATTTACTTGCATTGAAATAAAAGATAGGAAACAAATTTTTTCCCTCTCTGCAATTCCAGTAAAATCACCAGATATTATATTGGACAGTGTAAATGACATTGTATTCTGCTCTAGGAAAAGTTATAGCTGTGAAAAAACCATGTGATTGCCGGGACAGCTTTTTATAATTGAAATTTCTTTAGGTATGAGGAGGTTACAGAAAAGGTTCAATATACACCTATAATGTACCATCCAATATGTGTTCCAGGTAGTGTAAAACAAAAAGATAACTGAAGAGTGGACAACAGGGATGTGAAATGCAAAGCCTGCAAGGGCTGTTTCATGGATTTTTTTTTCATTTATTTACATTATGTATTTAATTTCTTCATCCTCTCTTAGATCTCAGTTATTTTTATGGTTTAGTGTCTCTCCCTTTAGTAACTAATGGGTGATATTATAGAACTGGAGTATTTAACAAGAAAAAGCAAAGGTTTAATATTATTTTAAATGTGCAGATAAGAGAAAGCAATTTGTTTAGTGACAATAGAAATTCAAAGGAGTCTTGTTTTGGTGTTTGTTGTTATACAGATTTTCTCACTTGGAAAGAGAATTACCATTTAGAAAAAGCATGAAAAAAGTCAGCAAAAGTCGATGTTATTGAAAATAATTATATTTTAATTGTATTCTCTTTAAGGAAGCAATTTCCTTTTTCAGAAAAGAAATTATGTTCTTTGAAAATTAATCTTTGCTATCCAATAACGGCAATATTGCAAGGCAAGTTTTGGACGTGTGATAATTTTTGGGGCTACACCTTTGGATGCAAATGTCTTTCCACAGTTTGTATGACCTTAATAATAAACTCCAGAAATTTAAAGATATTCTGAAACCATAGCAGATGCCTTCCTATACAGCATATAATGTAGCCTGAAATTTACCTCCTTGTTTCAGTGCTGAAAAGCTTTGAAAATTAATCTGAGTTACACTTTTGGAAGTGAAGAGCCTGTGCTGGTATTTTTTTTGACTCATTACAGTAATATATTTAGATTTAGATTAGAGATCTTAGAAATTCTTCCCTGTGAGGGAAGAATTCCCTGGATCCCTGCAAGAGTCCAAGGCCAGGCTGGATGGGGCTTGGAGCAGCCTGGGACAGTGGAAGGTGTCCCTGCCCATGGCAGGGGGTGGCACTGGATGGGCTTTAAGATCCCTTCCAACCCAAACAATTTTGTGGTTCTGTGGTTCTATATTTCTGTTTGTGGGCCTTCAGGTATAGTAGAACATATCAAAAAATGGAAATATGTTTGGAAATGCATTGTGGTTTCAGGGGCAGAAGGATGGGAAGTGGTGACAACACCGGAAATCTGAATGCTGCTCTGTCTTTGCTGCCACTCCATAGAGCCATGCTTGGCTCTGTGGCACAAAGGTGTGAAAAGCACATGTGGTGCTCTGTGGCAGAAACTCCCCTGTCACAAGCTGCTAGCTCCTCCTGTAGCACTCTGCACCCAAGTGGTATTTGATGGACTCACCAGGACTGGGCTCAGCCTCTGGAACCTACATGGCAGCAGCACCTGCATGCCTCAGAGTCTGGGCGTTTTGCTTGAGTGAATTGTGCAGGGCTTTGCAGGGAACAGAATCAAGTCAGAAATGCTTTCATTGGTAAAACCTTTAGGACAAATAGTCTTTCTTTCTAAAATGTTTATTTTTTTTTTCTAAAATGCTGTGCCTTGGTCAGCATTCTCCCTTGGTCAGGGAGAACCAACTAATTAATTTTGAAAGGTTTTCTTCCCTCCTGTTTTTGGATTGCTGTCTGAATCCTCCAGAGTGGTGATCAGAATAGATTTCTGAGATTTCTGCCTGAGTAGCTCATTTCTGTGCACTGATGTGGCAACACAAACTTTAGAGGCGTGCTCATTAATGCAGAAATCCTTCTTAAATCCACTTAAATTGTCCATGAGACAAACACAGTACTTACCATCCCATATACAGTGACGAGGCTTTATTTCTACACTTTGTGGTTGGCTCTATTAAATTCTAACATTTCTTGATTAATATTTTTATATTTGGAAACAGAGAACTTGTTATAACCTTCCCTGCATAGTGGTTGTTACAGATTTGTTTGGTCTTCCTTTAGATTTCCAATGATATGTTAAGCACATTTTGGTTATTTTATTTGAAAATTCTATAGATTCTAAATTCTAAATATTAATTATTAGTTACTGCTAAAGATTTTTTTATTATTATTTTTGACATAGATTCCAATGTTTGCTTTTACTAGAGTCTGCCATGTTTTATTTTGAAGGTCCAGAGTCCTTACAGCCATATCATGATTCTAGTCAAGAAAAATTAAAACTGATGTTATTTTTGGAAAGATTATTATTAAATAAGTTTCTTACCTTTTCCTGAAGGGCTAGGACTCAGTGTATCAATGTAGAACTGTTGAACTGGTACAATTAAGTCAGGAATCAACAGATAGAAAGCAATGCATAAACTAATTTTTAATTTCTGTCTTACCTTTTCCAGTTGCTTTGAGTTTTGTGTATTTTAAAAGCTGCAGGGCTTGATATTATTTATTAATTTCTTAAATCTTTAGCTGGTCATTAGGAGCAGGAGTTTGGTCCCTTGGGGTCATTCAGGGGAAGAAGAGATCAGCACAGCTCAGTCTCAGGCAGGCTTGGGCTCAAGCAACTGCTCAGGCTCCTGCTGAAAGATATCATTTATTTTCAGGATGAATTGGAACATTGCAGAGATTCTGGCTTTTTTGGCAAGTGCAACCAACATCCCTTTCTAAATCTGAACAATATCACAGTGTGTGCTTGCACGGGCTGGACTGACAGGGTATTCTTAATGGTGAAATAATAAACAGTGAAAAGTCGTCCTGTGGCAAACTGGCAGGACAAGAGGAGATGGCCTTAAGTTGTGTCAGAGAAGGTTTAGATCAGAAATTAGGTAAAATTTCCTCACAGAGAGGGTGGTCAGGCACTGTCATGGGCTGCCCAGTGCCTTGAAGGGTTCAAAAATCGTGTGGCTGTGACACCTGGGGACATGGTTTAGTGGTGACACCTGGGGACGTGGTTTAGTGGTGAGCATGGTGTGGTGCTGGGTTGATATTCCAGCCTTAACAATTCTGTGAAATGCAAGCACAAGAAAGAGAAGAATTTAGCTGCTTTCAAGGTTTAAAGCAGCACCCAATCTACTTGTATCATAAAGTGATAAAAAGGGTGATTTTCAGCAAGCTGACATTTAGTCTCATGTAATTTACATTCATTTGCTGTTTCTGCACATACTTTGCCTGTGCTCCAGAAAACAAATGAGTTTTTCACAGGCAGCATTGATGGCAGAGTTTTGTTTCAAGAACAGGTCCTGTGCTAGCTCCTTATCACTTTTTAAGATAATCTCTGTTTTGATAAATGAATGAACACTAAACTCCCCAGTAGGTAACTTCCATCTGTTTGAGGGAAGCACTGCAGGTTCATCATGTCTCTCTTTTCTGTACTATTTCCAGTACTTCTCATGAGCAGTTTTAATTATTTCTAGCAATATATTTTCTCTGGACATTTACTGCTGTTAAACAATTTTTAGAGGACATTCCTATCATTTTGCTTGCAGCCTGCATGAACAGTAAATATCCCTAGCAGAGCTGAAGTTCTCTCAATCCCTTTTCTCCCCCAAATATTTTTTTCCTAGAGCAGCTGATCTGCTCTTACAACATCGTTCTTTTTATAAATTCAGCTCATAGGTGTCTAGTTCCAAACACTGCAAGGTTTTTGTTGACCACTCTCTGTTGCAAATAATTATTCTGTTTTATGGACTGATTTCTTGCTTTATATACACTTTTCACTTGATAAAATTTAAATTATTGTTATGATGTCTCTGGGTCTCCTTGAGAGCCAGATTTGATACCCTGAACACAGTGAGCTGCTTAGGCATGGCCCACTGAATTATTTTCCTACATCCCATGACTGGAAATCTGTCTGGAAAAATTGTTTTCTTTCACAGCTGTACAATAATTCAAGAATCAAAGGAGATAAATCTGTTATCCCCACTCCTGATGGTTTTCACCTCCCAGCTGAATAAAGTTCTGAGCAATCTGCTCTGACCTCAGAGCTGCTCCTGCTTTGGGAGCTGGAGCTGGACTAGAGATGTCCTGAGATTCCTGTGATCCTACTGACACAGCCAGCACCTGATCATAACAAAATGTTGTGGATTTGTTTTTGTTTGTTTGTTTGTTTTTTCAGAAGAATAAATGAAACCACAAATGCTCTGCAAGAGTTTGACACTTGAGTTATTTAACTATTTTCACATCTATCTCCGCACATTTTTTTTTTTAACTTTTTTGTAGGAATATTTTCCCCCAGTTTTTGTAGACTGCATATCAGGGTCTTAATTTTCCTCAGGTTTTTTCTTCAGCCTTTCACTCATGGATTATCCACAGTGCAGTCATACCTGTATAAGAAGCTGTGATGAATTTAGCATTCAGCTTTCATTACAAATGTGGTGGCAAGTGTGTAATGTCTTGATGACCTCCTCTTAGGTCTTCATATTCAAAATTGTTCCCAAGTCTTGCAAGATCCTCCCATTTAAAAATTTCATACTACGCAGAGAAATGTAAATTGACTTTATGGCAAAAATAAAAAAAAAAAGATTGCAAAAATCAGTGTAAAGCCAGTGTTGCCATTCAGCAGGTGTCTCAGACAGGGAACTCTCAGGTGGCCTGGGTAAGCTGCAGCATCTCTTCTTCTATAACTTCTCCACCCACCACTGGTCATTTGGAAGTAGGGTTCAGAATTAATGTGTAAAATAGTTTCTGCTTCACAAGGTTCATGAGTTTTGTACTGTGCTAATCAATTCCCCCCCCCCACCCCTTAATAGAATTTATTTTTCAAATTTGTGTCTTCTATTTTATACTTATTATTTTGGCCAAATCCTTTTCATGTGAGATTCTGAGTGTCTGTTTTTTCATTCTCTCTCAAGTCCCATCTCAGGGAAGGGTGGGAAGGGTCTGAGCACATGGCAGCCATGTGGTGCCCCACTCTTAGAATCCCTACTTTGGAATGGTGTCATTATGTGATATTTATCTGCACAAAATTTAAAGGAATCTATCTTTAGTAAAACACATTTGCAACTGTGACACTTTCCATCAAAAGGAAACACATCTCTGGGGGAAATTGTTTCTCTACCATCTTCAAAGCTCAAACCAAGCCCAGTGTGGAATTTAGGGTCACAAAGCAAGTTCCACCAGGTGATGATTTCCTTCTCAGCACGGAGTTTGATTAGACTGCTTTAGTTTTGTGTTTGATTGATTCCTTTCACAGCTGCACAAAGGAGGAAAACTACAATTTCTTTCCACCTAGCTGAAAGCAAAGTGGAACTCAGATTTAAGGTATGAAAGGTCTGAACTTGGGAAAAGTCACTGTTGCAGTGCCTGACCAGCCTCTGGAGGAAGCAGCTTTTCCTAATACCCACTAAACCTGCCCTGACACAGATCCAAGCCCTTGTGCAGAGTTTTAAAGTTTTCCATTCGGGTATTTATTCCAGCATATGTTTCCCATTTCGATGGTTTCAGAGTTCTGATGTTATAAAAATTAGATTATGACAAAATCCAAACAATGTAACATGAGACATGAATCACAGTATCATTAAGGTTGGAAAAGAGCTCTAAGGGCTTTTGTCCAACCTTTGGCTGATCACCAGAGTCACGCTATGAGATAGATTAGATAAAACTCAATAAGAGACAGATAAAAGATTGTAAAGATCTTGCATGGCAAAGCTGATTAGGTTTTCACATAACAAAAACACACCAAATGAAGTAATGTATTTAATTTAATGAAAGTGAGGCTACAACCACTAGGAGACTGGGCTTGTCAGTTTTGAGCTCATCTTTGCTTCTTAGTACACTTCTAGTTGTCATGACAGAGGCTTTACCCACCATCTCCTGCTCAGCTGCAGCAGGCAAATACTGTTTTATTACCCCTTAAATTAAAAAATTGTAAATTTGGATCTGTATTTTACCAAAGTAGCCGATTTCATATTCAGGACTTTTTTTTTTTTTAAGGAGTCAAATTTATGCACTTTCTGCTTTCTGAGGATTCAAATGTAATGAGTTTTAGAATCTCTTATTATAAACACAACAAATTATTCACAGGATAATGGATGGAGAGTGATGAATTACTGGAACATAAATCTGTAATATTCCCTCATGGTGGGAAATAAGAGAGGAATGGCAAGGCTGATTTATTGCTTGCTGGTGTATCTATTCCTGTTTGTGAGTGTTAAAACTACAGTACATAGAAAAATTTAATTAAAGTTATTAAAATGAGAAAACTATTTTCTGTTTTCTATTCCATAGCTGTGAAAGTTTTTCATTTGCTCATAAATTTAGGAATAAGCGTAGCATTCATCAAAGTGTAAAGAACAATGTTAGACATAGAGCTTATTGTAAATCTCATATTTCATCAGCAGAAAGGATAATATGTGTCAGAGAGAGCAAGAACTCTGGGCTTTAGAAAGCCTAGCATAGAAAGAAATCATCTTTTGTAACTATCTGAAATCCTCATACTGACAAAATACATTAAATCCATTTGAATGTTGAAATAATACATGTAATATTGGCATGAGGATTTTGTTTGCCGTTTGACTCTTCAGTACCTTGGCGAAGTCTCCTTGTGATAAATTTCAGAACCTCTTTCTCTACTGTGTTCTAAATTCTCCCAAAAAGCAAGAAAAGCCAGCACTGTTTACTGGGAGAGAAAAATATATCCTTTATTTGATGCTCCAGCAAGATCCAGATCTAGAGGAGGAAAGACACAACAAAATCTTTCCAAATCTACCACAATCACTTTTCTATCAAAGAGCTGCTGGGGGGGAAAAATGAGTTAAGAAATGGGTTTCTCCTTCCTTGATGGGTTTTTATTCTCTGACACTTTATTTTATTGTTTTCTAACCTTCAAGTCATTTGAATGCATTTTGCAGTGGACTGATATGGAATCTCACTGGAAAGAGCAATGTATTTTACTCAGGGAAGGGATGTATAATAGGCAATTAGATCAGTTTTTGAAGCCTGAAGTAAAAGCCAGGCCAGTTAAGGTTTAGCTTCTCAGACGGTGCCCAGCTCTGATTGGTTTTCCAGAGTTAAACTTCAGCCCAGACTTAGGGAATATTTCACCACTTCAAAAACTTTCAGCTCTGCTTAAGAGCTGGAGCTTCTGTTCTCAGAGAGGGAATTTTTCTGCTGAGCCAAGGACATAAAAGAGAGTTTAAATTCAGAGCATTCTTAGAGCCTGTACTCCTGGAAAGATTTATTAGCTTGTAGTACCAGCAGATAGTTAGCCAGACTGCATTGGCAGAGTTCCGTGGGGAAATGCAGCCGATGGACAGGCTGCAGAGGAGGAAATCATGAAAAGCTTGACAAATCCAGGCAAGATCAGTGAGCTGAACAGATGAAACAAGATCCTAACGAGTGATCAAAAGGCTGTGTTAGCTCATACCTAAAGGAAGGCACTTGAACAATTTCCTATATTTGAATGTGTGTTCTGCTCCTTTACAGCTCATGAGAGATCAAGGTGGTTTCCTTGAAGATGTCATTTTAACAGAGCAGAAGAGGAGCATTTGAATCCACCTGATTTCCCTTGAATCAATATACTCTTTTTTTTCCTTCTTATTCCTTTTTAGACCTTTCTTATAGTTTAACCTTCTGAAAAGCCTTTTGCCCTACACCAAAGGCTCTCCTTGTGTTCAGGGGAGAAAAATTCCTCAGGGTGGGGTAAGGAGGAATGGCTCACATAGGCAGCCAAGAAGAAAAGGGGGAGAAAATCATGTGGGTTGACAATAGTAGAAAAAAAATATGTGGAAGGCATCTTGATTGACCCACAGCATTTCTCATCTGATGAAGGTTTTTTACAGATGACACAGCTGTGAGAGTTGCCAAAAAACTTCAAATACGTTGAGAAGGAACACTGACTTGTGTAGAGAAAACATATGGATACTTATTTGTATATATAAAAATATAAGTAATAAGTGTAATATTATTTAAGTAATAATACAGGAAGTTAAAAGGGAATTGGAAAAAGACACATTTAGCATCCTTGTTCCTTAGATGGCTGCAATGAAGCACAAAGGTCACATAAAAACTCTCTGGGGATTAAAATACTGAGCTGCCATGGGCCACATATTGAACCTAATGCTTTGCTACCATGATTCCTTTTATTCAATTCAACAAGGATATTGAGAGCCTTTAAAGCAGTGGCAGGAACACACACCGGACAGAGAATCCCATGAACCTCTCCAAGTAAAATGCATATCCCTGTTTTAAACAGTGCACTGTGCCTTGCAGGCAAGCACCTGATTTAAATGTGTTCATTTGAGGAGTATGCAAACAACCTGTTTAAATTCACAAAATGCTCTATAGTTTTGCAGGCAATAAAAGCAGCTTTATTTAAGGACAGTTTTGCATCGCTGCTTGCCAGGGATAATTCTTACCTGAATATTTGGGAGCCTCTACATCATTATATGCTTGAGGAAAATGGTTAGTTTGGAGCAGTAGGATAACAGAAATGCAAATAAACTTGTGTGTGTAGGAATGCTGACCAAGCTTTAGCTCAGTAAGAATACCTAAATTAAATTCAGACAGTGCAAGTTGCACACAAATGGTTCATTACCAATACAGAGATTAAGAATTCTTTTTTTTTTCCTTTCCACAATAAGAATTCAAAAAATCTAAAGCTAAAACAACAACAAAATTAGCAATCCAAGCCCTTGGGTAGGTTAGAGTTGCATGAGTTCACACAAATCTGCAATTAAAGATGAAAGAGAGAAATCATTAATTTTCTGTCATTTCTGTTTCATCAGATTTGCCATTTTCCAAGGATAGTGAGAAATGGACATGCTCTCCTAACAGTTCTGAATTAGACACCTGAAAAAGCAAGCAGAAAATGAGCCATGATGGTTTGTCAGATAACTGGGGCTTAAATGGTGAATTCACAGTCATAAAATAATCTGGGATAAAATATTCATACACAATCCTTTGGGACAAAAGTTACCTTAAAAACAAAATAATTGATGGATCCAAATTTTCAAACCACTGATGATACATTCAAGAACAACATGGGAAAGCTGTAATTTTCACAGAAATCCTCCTAAAATGAATAATTGTTTCCATTTCAGCACTGCTTATATTTTAGCATTGGCCTATTAAAAAAATTGCAAAATAAACCAGTTTTAGACAAGCCACTGTTTGGTGTAACTTTCTGTTAGAGGTCGTGATCAGGACTTAGTAATTCAGAAGTAAATCATGATCTTGCAGAGGGTATGATGACTTGGAAGTGTTCTGTGCTATAGCATTAATATGCAAATATAAATATTTGTGAATGTGTGGCAGTAGATTGGCCAACTTGGTGAGGTGGACTTTAAGCTGAAGGTGTATTGGAAGTACAATACAGCAGCTCACATGGCAGTTCATGTGGCATGAAGTTTCTGGAATGCCTGGGGCACCTCTTCCTCCTACATTTTTTATATATTCCAGCCAGAACAAACTGCTGCTGGAATTGCTACTCCCAAACCAAGAAAACCTGCTTTGTAGTTCCTCAGATGATGCCTTGTGAAGGCTGAGCTAGAACTGAGGCTGGATGGAGTTAAAGAATAAAGTAGGGATTTATTAAAAGGTCTCAGTTGATCCATCTTGGGCAGCACAAGAGCCCAGCCAGGGCTGCACACAAGAAGAACCAAAATTGCCACAAAAATGGACCACGGGGTCTCACACTGTTATCAGTTCTGCTCCATTTGCATATTGGAGTTAATTGTCCAGTTACAGCTCGAGCCCATGAAGTCCCATCCTGCTTGTTTTTCTCTCTTCAGCCCACGTTGTTTGTGCTCTTGGACCTGAGATTTGGAGCATTTGTCCTTGGTCCCCAGCTAGAGAAGGAACTGTTTTGTCTCCCTACTCTGTGAAGAGAGCTTACCAACACTCAATAAGAAGCTCAGAACTTCACAAAAAGCAGCACAGAGTCTGAAAAATATAAAAGCTAAAACCTGAGGCATCACAGTCAGTGATGGCCTGACTGCAGTGCTCACAGCATTGTGCACTTTGGGATCCTGGAGGTTTGTACTAAGACAGAGGATTTGGATTTTAGAAGAACAACGTTGAGCTTGCTCAGAGCTCACTTGGGAGGGATTCTGTGGGAAGATTCCCTGGAGGATAAAGAAACTAGTGTGTGCTGAGGGTATTCTGGAGCATTCTCCTGGAAGCATAAAAACATTCATGCCTTTTAAAGGGAAAGGAAGCAGGCAGAAGAAGAGAACGCCCTTGGCTTGCTGTGAGCTTCTTCTTAAATCTAAAAGAAAGAGTATCAGAGATGGAAAAACAGGAACTGAGAACTCCATGGGCATTGCCAGCGTGTGCAGACCTGCAGTTAGAAAAGCAAAAATCTCAGCTCAAGCTGACATTGGCCAGAGATGTCAAAAAACTACAAGAGGTCCATCAGGTATTGAAACAACAAGCAGAAATGGAAGGATGGAAGAAAAATAAGAGCCCACAGTTTAACAGAAGTGTCACCAACAAAGCTGAAAAGATGGAGGTTCTCAACACATCCTTCACCAGCACTGTTGGACCCAGTCCTTGGGAACACCAGTCCAGGTTCATGCAAACAGACTCACCACCAGTGAAGGAAGAGTTGTATGTGAGCAATCGGAGGAGCTCGACCCTTGTAAATCCTGAGGATGTTACAAGAGTTGGCTGATGTAAGTGTGAGGCTGCTCCCCATAATCTTTGAGGAGTTGTGGAGGTCAGGGGCTGTCCCAGAGGACTGGAAGGAAGTTAATGTCACCCCTATCTACAAGGGCTTAAAGGAGGATTGAGGACATTACACATCCATCAGTCTTTATGCCCTGGGGAAGTTAAGGAAAACCCTCACAGGGCAAGACAAGTCAGTTTGCTCAAGGAAAAGCCAAAGGTTGTACATGCAAGCAATGAAAGAACAAGATTTTATTCTCTATTTCCCATCAGCAGCACACACCCATAATTCTTTTTCCTGTGTACCACCCCAGAAATTTCTGCTAAGAGCTAGATTCTGATACCTGATTCACAATGAATAATTAATATATATTTCATAGGTATCTGTCTCACCTACAAAAACATATGTTATTTAAATCAAAACTCTACTGAGACAAGTAGTGTAAGTGTTATATATTTGATGGCAGTGAAAAAAAAAGCATCAGGAAGTGTCTACCAGCTTTCTACCAAAACTTAAGCTTGTGATATCAACACTGTTTTTATCACACATCCTAACACAACCCCACACAGGCTATAATGAATACAATTAACTCCATCCCAGCCAAACTCAGTACAGAGAGACACATGTCTTTTACAGTGGTGATAGAGGTATGGAAAAGTGTTCCTTTCTCTTTGAAACATCCAGCTGGATGCCTTATGAAGACCACCTAATTCAAAATATATATAGTACAGAGCAGCATCCATTTCTGTGTTAAACAGACATATATTGAGTGGGCTCGTGGTTGCATAAGGCTTCAGGAGAAGTGAGGAGGATCAATACATGGATTTGTGTGGGAAAACTGTCCTGGTTTGGATTACAAGCAAGCTGAAAGTATTGACAACATATAAAAAGTGAATACTGTATAGACTGAACACCACTTGCTTTCCAAGAGCAAGCTTCCTAGAATCTATATGGATTGGCTCAGATTGCATTCATTTGGAGTTGTTCTCTCTCTGGAAAGGAAACATTTGCTTTTAGATGCATTCCTCAGCATTTTAGGATTGGGTTTAAAACTAGAAGACCACTGTGCTCTCACAGGGTTAAACTCAGCCCCTGATGGCATGGCTGGGGTGTGGCAGTGGGTCCTTGGGGCTGCTCAGCTGTAGTTGTGGTCTCACACTGCTTAAACTGCTGGGGTCAGCTCATGAAGTAGGTTTAGCTTTGATTGCCATTGTCATCCCCTTGACAGGGAAAGAAACAGTGCTGGAATACTCTGCTGAGTTATCTGGAGTCTGCTTGTTCTCAGAAGTGATTCACATGGGTTTTTTATAATCTCTGCACAAATTTTACCAGTGAGAGCAAAGTAGCTGAGAGAAGCTCTTCAGTGAGACCATGCTGATAAATGGCCTCCTAAATAGTTTTGTCCTATTCTCCAAATTTCCTTTTAGCAGTGCACCTGATTCCAGCAGAGCCAGGCTTCAAACTGAGGCTGGGACCACAAACACTGGATTATGTTACCCTTTTTGGTACAACCAAGTCTGTTCTGTTCTCTTGCCTTGGGGGCTGATGTGTGCTGCTGGCATGTCTGAAGTATCTAATCATGCTTTGGAAAATCATTGGCCATGAGTTCCTGATTAATGGCTGACCCAGCTGTAACTTAGGAAACATGTAAATTTGGACATATCTTGAAAGATGCTGCTGGTGTCACAAGGTTGGGCACATCAGTATGTTGGTACCCTCAGGATTTACATTGTTTGTGCCAGAAG
The DNA here is from genome assembly GCA_013397155.1 of Irena cyanogastra. NCBI lineage: Eukaryota > Metazoa > Chordata > Aves > Passeriformes > Irenidae > Irena > Irena cyanogastra. Next base: position 200,964 of record VWZV01011713.1, read on the forward strand.
GACATTTCCAGATTGAAAATAGTCCAAATGGGAATGAATTGGAGGCAGCAGATTTCATTCATTCCAAGAAGGAAAAAAATGTAACTGATGGGATGGACAAGGATTATTTTCATGAAGTAATTCTTTCTTGGCTTCTTTGCTGGAGAAAACTTGCCTGAAAGCTTGAGAAACAGATTAACTAGAAGTTAAAGGCTCTCCCCAGTTTTTGATTGTGCTTATTGTTGAATGATTTTTAGTAGCTTTTGTGCCTCTGCTCAGACACAGAGTCACCTGGTGACAATCCAGTACAGATTTTCACTGCTGCAAGCTCAGAACCCAATTATTTTAATCATTTTTTGCTCGATCACTGGTCCACTGAGTCAGAGTTAGTTCCAAAGACATATGATTGCACGCATTTTTGCAGGTAATTCAGCCCAGTTTGTGTGCTTCAGGGTTGGCATCCATCAGTTTCAACTCCTGATTTTGATTGTGAGAACTATGGGAGGTTTTGTTCAGGAATTTCCATGTCTTTACCTTGTGTTCCTGTATCAACAGCTGAACATCCATAATATAAAGTCTGTGCTTCATGAACTCACCATTTTGGAAATAGATGTTCCTTGAAATCAAAAAAAAATTCATCTTGCTGGGCTTCTAAAAAGTATCTGCCATGATTTTCCCACTTACCACCTCATTAATTTTATAGTCTCTTTGTGGGTTTTTTTTCTGATTTCTTTACAGGTTTGATTACTTTAGAGGGTGATGCTTAACAAATAATTTTATATTTGGTTTTATTATTCAGCATGCCAAATACAAGTACCTTATTAAGAGGGAGAGATACTAGTTCAGGTCTGTATATAGATGTGGCTATTTTGTATTCTTGTTCAAGTTCTGAAGGTGAGACTTTAACAACAAATTCTTCTGAAAAGAAAAGGAAAATCCTGTAGAAGCAACAGGGTTTTCAAGAATAGCATATCTTTCTCCATTAAAGCATGTCAAGTCTTATCTCAAGTGTGTTTCTGAGTTTGCCACTTTCCATTCTTGTTCTAGTGTCACTGAATTAACCTTCTATACACAGTATGATCTCAGAATCAAAAAGTTGTTAAAACCTTGAAGGTAAAACTCTAAAGATGTCATATGTCTTCAGAGAATTGCTTGTCTGAATGTCTTCCTTTTTTTCCTTTTAAAGAAAGGTAAAAAAGTACACTGTAAAAAGACTGAGCTTCATGGTTGTGAATGCTGTCATTGTTCCATGCAGAATCCAGCTGATCAGCTATCCTGGAAAATAGGTTGCTCTCACATCAGCAGAAGCCTCCTGTTTTGGGCTGAGTCTATGTTCACTGACTCTTCTTGGAATTACCTTCACAACTATTAGTCTTTTTTTTTTTTTTTTGTATTTGCCTTGTGAAGAGGTACAAAAATGAAGAATTAGCCCCCAAAATTCTCTTTGTGCCCTCTAGCATTCTCTCTGCAGCTACCGGTCCTACCCCAGCTTAAGTAATCTTAAGGAATGCCTAGCTAAACCTCTAGGTTAATAGTTTAAATCTAAGTGTTTATAACAGTCTAATAGTTTAAACCTAGAATAGTTTGAATCTAAGTGTTCTGTTGATGACAGAAATTAAAACTGTGCCCATTACTGCAGCATCTCTCAGTCTTTAATGCAGACAGGCTTGTAATACTTTGCAAATAGGGTACTGTTGGGAAGGACTTACAAAGGGATGGGTAATTGACTCGTGCTATTATACTTGATATATATGAAATTGTTTATTGCTAAAACTAGCAAAAACCACCCAAAATAAAAAGAGACAATAACTCAATCTCATGAGGCAACAAGGAATGTAGAAGACCTGGTTCTCTAGACGGTTGAGAAAACATAGATAAGTCAGTTTTTTTCCTTTTAAATTAATATTTGAAGTTTGCACTGGCAGGAACTCTCTGACAGAATTGACAACTTTGGAATTTCATCATTTTGATTTCTATCACTTTTTCATTCCAATTTCCCTTCCACCGTGAAACAGAACTTCAACACTAAGCGCCACTAATGTGATTGTGGTGCTGGGTCACTGAGTCCCAAAAACTAGGCTGAACAAAAGTTATTCTAAAGCTTTGGTGTTTCAAGTATGGGGCTAAATATTACCACTCACTTGCTCAGAAGGGAGGGAAAATAGGAGAGGAACTCTGGCAGAAGAGATAAGATCTCTGATAGGAACCAGCTGTATGGAAGGCTGCACAAAGGCAAATAATTTGAAAATTTTTCCCCCTTGTATTAATATTTCCTTCCTAGTTTTTCCTGGAACATCATAGGTTTTGAAATCTGGTGCAAGGCTGTTGAAATAAAGCAAAATGTACGTAATATTTTCTGTAAGTTGCCAGCTAGAAAGAAAATTTCTGTCTACATGAGAAGGGGACACACAATTAACTAACTGCTTAAGTCCCATTATTCACAAAGACTGAAGGGTAGTGAAAACACAAATTTAGAACAAGTTTCCTTTGGAAGGACATTTCAGTGCTCAAGTTCGCTGTTGCTGCTACACTTTGATTTGATTGAATATTAGCTGTGTAACATTAAAAGACTCTCAAAAGGTGTCAGAAGGGCTACCATGTCTCCTGGGGAATAGATGTCTTACAGTTCTGGGCATTTTCTGATGTCTAACAAAGTGATCCCAATATTGACTGCTCCAGCTAAGGCAAATATTTGCAGAACTCTGAATCACAAAGGAAGGATTACAGGTTTTCATGCCCTGTGATATGCACAGGTGATGACACATGCAGCAACAACCTCTTTCTCTCTGTATTTTGTCATCCTTGAATTCCTACAGTGAGTCAATAGCATTTATCACATATTTTTCTTGACCCGGGCACCTCTATTCCGGTATTTGGTCTGTCTCCAAAACACACAACTCACTTCTTGCAGCTGAAGGTTACTTTTGTAAAAAATCAATTTATGTGTTGAGATCTTGTGTCCATAATAAAGGTTGGTCACAGGTATGGGAAAAATTCAGCTGAGGATTAAAGCTGCCTGGAGCACGATCCATATTCAACCGAGGGGCTTCCAGCAGTGGCTCCTTGCCAGTTTATTCTGCTGAACTAAATTCTTTTACAGCTGACTTTCTTCTCCTGCCAGAAATGGTAGAAGGGAATTGAAACAGAATAGAAAAGAAGCTGATCCTGAATATTGTGGTTTATTTTATTATTGTGGTTGATTGAAAGAGACAGAAAGCTTCAGTTTGGCTTCATTCTCCCTACAGCGCACACACCCGCCCTGCACCCCTAGTCCAAAACACTTTTTTATTATTTACAAGTGATGCACATCATAATTATCAGTTTATTTGTTAGAGACTCGACCTAGTTGAGTTGAAAAGCTTTTTTCACTTACGCAGACAAGCACAGCCACCCTGGAATGTTTATGGGAAAATCTGGTGTGTAGAAATGTTCTCACTGTAAACATTTTTCTACAAGAAACAACTAGATCAAAACTGTAGGCTTCCAAAGGATAAAACAGGCCCTCAACTGTTTCAACATAGTTGTAAATCTGTATGGCTCCTTTTTGATGAAGGACTACAACCACACTACCAGGAATCCTCGTGATATGGCTTAATGTGCATGGTGGGGTTCAGATGAAGGCAGGACTTGAACATCTTGGAGGTATTTTCTGGCCTTAATGATTCTGTGAAGCACAGTAGTGAAGCAGTTACTTCTTGGAGTCAAAAATTAAAATATGATAAATTAAAATATGATGGCAATATTTTTACTGCCACCAAAGAATATTTCTTCCCTCCTGCGAGGTGCAGCATCACCGAGTGCGTTTTCAAAACGCAAATGTCACGAACACGGACTGACCTGATGCTTTTGACAGGATAAAAGCATTTCCCCCCATTTAAAATTGATTACCACGTGCCTAAGAGTCTATAGATACAAATTCATAGCTTAGTATACAAGCAGACAGCGTTCCTCTAAGGGAGAACTCCCTAAGTTCAAAGCTTTGTCCAGGCGGCTGAACCAAGAGCAGCTTTCTTCTCCTCATTGCTGTGTGCCATGTTTTATTCAAGTCACACTTGCACAGAACTTTCACAGTATTCCCTTGTTGTCTGAGATAATTTACTTTCAGCTTGATCTTGAGTAACTGGCCAGAGCTGGTTCTGTTCATCTGTGAAACAGAAGGTGTTGCATCAGCGCTAAAAGTGCTTATGGAATGCAAACCCTGTGGAAATACCACCAGAAATATGCATGCATGAGAGTGTTGGCACTCTAATTTTCAGCTGCTGAAAAATCCCACGTGAGCTTTTCAGGTTTTTTTGAGCAAGGGGAAGTTCTGCTTGCTTCCTAGCAAATTCCCAGGTGTGTACAAATGAGACAGGGTTAAATTATATTGCAGAATATGTAAGTCGTCACTATTTTACACTGAAGAAAAATTAAAATTGTAACTGCTCAGCATAGTCTGAACTGTTTATCATTGACTGGTGACATAGCGTTGTGGTCTCCTTGCTTAAGGCAGTAGGACTCTGCCCAGTGCATTGTTTGTTAAATCATGTGTTTGGTTTTGACTTTCTTTTTGTTAATCTTTAAGCACAAACATGTGCTTTATTTACCTCAAGGGGTACCATGAAAATTCCCCAATAGTCCTTTTAATTTAATGTGATAAGAGAAGAGTGAAAAGACAGACTTTTATGATGCTAAATTTCTGCTATGGGTTTTGTCCTTTTTCCTTTTATTTTTTCTTCTAGTAACTGAGAGAGAGACGGTTTAGTTAAAATATTAGGGGAAATTGATTCCTGTGAGGGCGGGCAGGCCCTGGCACAGGGTGCCCAGAGAAGCTGTGGCTGCCCCTGGATCCCTGGCAGTGTCCGAAGCCAGGTTGGACAGGGCTGGGAGAAACCTGGGACAGTGGAAGGTGTCCCTGCTCATGGCAGGGGGATGGGATTTAAGTTCTCGCCCATCCCAAACTCTTCTGTGATTCTGTGACACCAGTCTTAATTTCTACTTCCAGTGCCTTCCTTCCTCACTGCCCACATCTCAGCTTATTCTATCTCTCAGTACAAAAATTTGCCACCTGTTCTTCTCTTGTCTTTCTTTCTCATTTTAATCTTCTTTGGGTCTTGTCATCAGAGCCTTCATCTCTGGTGGCTCATCTTAGATTGTGGCTTTCTTTGAACTTTGCTTCTGCCTTTGCTTCTCATTACAGAAGATTTGGGGTCATATTCATGAAAATGTTCCTGGCAGTGGGGGGCACAAGCTGATCTTCATAAGGAAGAGAAACTGGAACCTATTTTTTTAATTGGTGGAGGGATACCTGTTTGATACAGTTCTATGTAATCCGTGTTGGAAAAGAGGGAAATGAGCCCCTGTTGATTTTATAGAGTTATATCTAAACTGAAGTTCAAACGGGAGAAAAAACTTCCTGCAACTAAAGCAAGAGAGTTTCACATGTAAAACAACTTTCAGTGATGCAATTTTAAATAAATTCTACCATATTAAAAATAAACCAAGCAAACAACCCTTATTTGTTTTCTCAGAACTGTCAAATTCTGAACAAGATGTTTCATTGTGGAATCCTAGTGGAAGATCTTGAATGGGAGAAGGAGGGCAAGAGGTTGAGAGACCCTGCAGTCAGGTTTCTAATTAATCCTGATAAAGTTTGGTTTGGAACTGGTTGCATTCTCTGGATGATCCTTGTGGACTACAAGGTGGTTTTCAGTCTCTTTTTAGAGAACATTTAGCAGAGGGGAGTCTGGTCCTGCTGGTGCAGTTTGCAAACGTTGTTGTGATGATTGCACTAGTGACTCGAGTAGCACTGTGCTGAAAGCACACCTTGACCCACACATCAGGGAGCAGAAACCTCACCTGCAGCCCTGCCCAATCTCTGTGGTTTTGGGAAACTAACAAAGAGAGAACTCAACTTTACTCCTCGGACAGCACAGAGCTTAAAAAAAAAGTCCTTCCACTTCTGCACCCTTGGATGCAAATCTCAGCCATAACCTGGCCTTGCTTGGTATAAGAATGGGGCTGTTTCACAGCTGATTTTCTTCTAAACCCAGACACTTTCCACTGAGCTGATCCCTACAGTTACATTTGAGAAGGTACTGCCAAAGGAAACGGCCTCAGCAATCATCCCAAATGATTTATGGGATGTTCAAATCCCACACAGATCTCATTCACATTATGCCTGGATGCAGATCTGCCTAAGCAGAGTGCGTGCGAGCAAATTCATTCACATGCACTGTAATAAGGCTCCATATCCCTCCAGGAGCTTCAAAAATATGAGGGATACTCATCCCATTTTTATTCATTGATCCATCCATTCTCAAAGCAAAAGATATTATATTTCACAGCTTCAGCCACAAGGACCTCCAGCCTTGCTGAGGAATTTTCTGAACCACTGACTCTAATTTCCATATTCTGGGGAGAACAGTAGAATGCATTAGATTAATATCTGAACTTAGCAAAGAATTTGATATCCTAGTTCACAAGAATTATTCATGAAAATAATCTGTCTTGGCTTGACTATGATCCTTTGGAGGAATTAATACTTAAAAATGCTTAAACATGATTGTCTGTGAGGATGTAGCTGGCCTAGGGAGCAATCATATCAACCTCAGCCCACAGAATAAAAATAAAAATAATGTCATTTATGTAGTCCCTTATCCTACTCAAGGGAGGAAGTTTAGAGTCAGTAAAGTGTTTGAAAAGTGCTTTGCTATAAGTGACTGGGATATTTTGGCTGACATTCTGCTTTTCAATAGTATCCATTTTAGGCTTACTTGCATATAAATATACCCTGGCTTATTTTCCCTAGGAGGCCTCTGGGTGCATTTCACCAATTAAAAGAATATTTTATAAACCATTAATGATACTCTGCCAACAACTGGCAGCACTTCCTCAAAGCCCAACTAAATTAAAGCTGCCGTGGTGCCATAAGTGAAGAGCAAACCCCACCCACACCTTTTTACAAGACTTTGGTCCTTCATTATCATTTAGAAAGAGAGAGAGACCAGCAGATGCCATTGGTAAGTGCTTGGGTGAAATACAGGTGCCATGGAAGTGTTAGATGGTTCATTTTTGCAGAGCAGAAAGAAGCAAGAATAGACTTAAATACTCAATTTGCTCTGACCTTGAAGAACAAAGGTTGTGACCATTGAGAATGATTTATTTATACCTAGTTCCTAGCTTTTAGCTTCTCTAGCTTTTGTCCATAGTGATGGAGAGAAAGGCATTCACAGCCACAAGTTTAATCATTTTCAGGATCTTCTGTTTGCCAAGAATTTCCTATTGCCAGAGTCACCTGTTCCCAAAATTCCCTATAGCCCATGCACAAGCTGGACAATTCTGAGCTCAAAACTTAAAATCAAGGCTGAGTGTGAACTTGCCTTTTCCTGAGGCAGTGGAGTTTGATGCTTTCTAGGCTGTTTCAGTGATTGAGATAAATTTTGTGCAGCTTGTGCCTTGAAAATGATAGGAACTATCAATTTAATGAGTAGTTGCACTTGCTAAAGTGCTTTGCTCAATTTTTTTGTGCATGTGCCATGATCAAGTACAGCATCAGGGCCACTAGACTGTATCTTTATACTTTAATTGCATGCCCACATGTGTGATTGACTAAAAAATTGATAAATTGGACCTCCCAGAAAACAAATAGCTTTAAAAAAAAATGCTCTGGATCAGATTTTCTGTTTGTTGCCTTATTTCCCCTGCAGCAGAACTCTGTGCAGCCCTGACAGAGAAGATACAAGGTCAGTGGAGATGCTGACATTTAATGCCTGTAGTAAACATTTCAGCATAACAGAAAGCAATTATTTACAGCTTAAGCAGTGAGAAATTACAAAGCTTGTCTCTAGACCTTGTGGCTTCTTGGCTGGTATTTGCAGAGGTGATGTATACACAAAAGGATTTCTTTACTGCTGTATTTTCTTTACTGTATTGTCTCTAGATGTTATTGTGCTGAGCTTTCTGAAGGCTAATAGCTCACAGAACACAATAAAAAGTGGTTATTTAGCAACACTTCCATGGGTATAATACTTTTCTTTTTTACCCTCTAATGCACCTTTTTAATAACTTCTAGCTGAAAATACTGTCCTTATTTCCTAACAGCTCTTTGCCTTTACTAAATCACCAGTAGGTATTGTTGTTTTTACAAACCTCCTCACAAAAACAGCCTGTAAAATATTATTATTTCAAGTAGCAGTTCACAGGAGCAGAGCAGTCCCTCGTACTGAGCAGGAGAACTCGAGTTGTAGAGTGCAAACTTATTCTTTTCAAAAGTAAGGTTTTTTTAGAAGCTTGCATAGTTTTTTGGGTTTTTTTTCCTGTGAGTGGTGTGTGTTGTTGTAATAATTTATAATGCCTGCTCTGTTATTTCTATTTCACAATTAGAAATTATAATGCATTTAAGTAATACATTCTTTATATAATCTGAGTTTAAAAATAATTTTCTATACAAAACCAGATTATTATTGTTTATTATTGCATATTTTAATTCATGGCATCATGACAGGTGATAGAGATGAGCAAAATGTGAATTTAAAACTGCAGCAGACTGTACAAGCAAAAAGACACAAAGGATAAACAACAACAGAAATTAAAAGTTGAGCACAGCAGGGATGTTTTGTGGTTACATTGTCTGAGAACCAGGCAGTTTGATACAAGCTGTTAAAATACAACACAAGAGAACATGAATTAGTGGAAATAAAACTTTTTCTAGGTGAGAATGTGGCAGATAAAAAACCAGGAAGGATTAGGAAAGCCAGGAAATCTGTGGCTCTCTTAAACACTCCATGTTAAATTCTCACTCTAAATTTGGGGATTTTTTAGTGTTGTGGCTGTTGGACCTTTGCTGGCCACTCTCACAGTTCCCCTCCTCAACAAGATGTGAGAATGAGATGACAAAGCTCATGGCCTGACCTACAGACAGGGAGACCAATACCAACTACCAGGCTAAATAAGGAAAATTAATTTAGTTTATTGCCAATTAAAATAGAGTAGGAAAGTGAAAACCAGAGACAAAACTCTAATGAGAATATTTTACTTTTTTCCCCAAAAACTGTGGCTAATTCTTGTATATGGTCTGTTCCATTCCTTTTTTCTTTCCTCTCTGTCAAACATGTCCACATTCAAAAATAAACCCCTCCAACAGTTCCTTTCTTTCCAGCTCTTGAAAATTCTTGAGCAACCACAGATGTTGGCTTTTCCCTTTGGGGAAACATCAGAGTTATCACCCTTCAGCTAAAAGCAAGACAACCTGAAAGTCCAGAAAAAACCTGAACTACCCTTGGTAGCTGTACTTGGAATCCTTCCCCTAGGATGGGTGCCCCAAATGGTCAACTTGGGCCTTCAGTCAGCATCTGAGATGCCCAGGACAGGCAATTTAGGTGAGGAGATGAAATATGGAGCTCATCTAAAGATGTTGTGAGCAAATTTTAGTCCAGGTGCCCGGCTCAGTGACGCTTGTGTAGCTCGCAACAAGTCCTGCTCCTCCAGCAGCTCTGAGCTTCTTCTTCAAATTTATTTGTAGGTGGAGTTATAAATTCCTGATCTCATTTCTTGCTTGTGGGATACATTTCTCCCTGCATTCTTATTCATGCAGGCTTTCATTTGATCCTGCTATAAGATTCTTTCCTCCTTTTCATGTGCTCAAAAATTGTAGCCACAGCAGTTTCCGCGAATTATGCAGCTGCTTAACACTCCTGTCTTTCTTGTTGTGCTTGTTCTCCTCCTGTAATCCCAGGGACAGGAATTATGGCACTGGAGCCTCTTAGATCACCAGGGTTAGCACAAGCACAGTTGGCACTCCCTGCAGGCAGAGATCCAAAGGCAAAGGGTGCCCTGGAGCTGGGTGTGCTCCTGTCTCGTGGTGCTGCTCGGGGCAGGGTGGCTGCAGCTCTGCGTCTGGTGGACAAAAACCACCTTCCATGCTGCATTTTGAGCTTTGTGGAAGTGCAGTATTTTCAACTGCCACCTAAAAAACCCAACCAACAAGCTGAGCAAATTATTTCCACTGCATTTAATTATGCATAAGCATTCCTAGAAAGTTGTCTTACAACGCATCCAGCGTGACCTATGGATTGCTTTCCATTTTTTTGCTGTCGTGGACACTTCACTGTGCCATCCACCATTCAGTTGTCTGAAAATAATGGAAATAATGCTTTCAGATAAATAAAGATGCAATTTCACCCTCCAGCCCTTTCCTCCTGCCTTTACTTTTCTCCTTTTGAGAAGCTGATCTGATCTGTCAAGGTCAGGCACTGGGAAGTACAAAATGCAGGTGCTGGGAGTTGTCCAGGAGTCTGGAAACATTTATTTGTACCTCAGACAAATTGTTCATTTAGTCCTCAAACTGTTAACTCCCTGGCTCCTGACATTTTCAAATGGCAATAGTAAAAATGAATGTGGTGAGTGGAGTTGTAGCTGCTGGTTTATGCACTGCTTGAGCAGGGGTTAATGAACATTTTCTACGTTGTGAGGTTAACAGAGCAAAGCAAAGAAAAGGCTCATGGGGGTGGAAAAGCCCTGAATAACATCAACATCATAAATAAATACCTGAAATGGATTGGTTCTATCTTCTGAGCTAAATTTGATAGCATAGTACACTTTCTCTGATGTTAGGAGAAGGGTGAGGCACACCCAAAACAGGATTAAAGCACACTAAGAAAAGGCAAAAGTTGAGGAGGACTTGCTCTAACTCTCTTGCAGTAAACCTAAAAGGAAACCTTTGACAAAAATCCATGTCCAGTGCCACCATAAGAAGCATTAGTCTTAAAGAAATAACTAAAGCATTAAGAATTCAAAAATTGCTAGGATGAGGAAAGGAAGAAAAGATCCTAGGAGAAAGATTTTCCACTAGTTGTCATACTGATTTTATTTTTTACCCCATGTAACCAACACCACGAGCTTGGTGCACACAGATCCCTCTTGTAAACCAAAAGTGGTTTCATGAGATTTAAATCAATTTGGAACTGAAAAAGTTGGTTAATGCTTAACTGTCAGGATACATTCAGGGTCAATATTGGTAATGCAATGGATAAACAACAGTAATAAATAAAGGAGTGATAAAAGTACACCCCTAATTTCCTGGTACTCCTCTGCAACTGATTGAGGGAGCTTTAATCTGGCACAAACAGACAGAAATATGCTCCTGTCCCTCAGCAAAAAGTGAAATAGCACCTAGAGAAAGCAATGAGGTTTTGGGAGGAAAGTACAGCCAGAGTAATGAATAGTAACTTTGTGATTGCTGGATCTGGAGAATAAAAATAAGCCCCTGCCATAAAAAAAAAAACCCAAAAAACATTCAAGAGAGCAAATCTGAAAACAGATTTTAGGAGTTTATCCTGAATTTTTATATAAAATAAGAATCATGTTAAAATAGAAATATTTAAAGTTCAAGGAACAATTGAGCAAATGAAAGGGGAACCCTGCAGGGCTATGTGTATGAAGAGGCAGAGAAGTAGCATTATTTAAATCATCCTTTAATACCAGACTTACAAGGGTGTGGGGGTTTGTTCCTTTTCAAAAACAAAGGTAAAATAATGCACTTCTAGAAAAATTTGGTATTGTGGCTATGGTAAACACAGTTCAATCAAAGCTTACATACCCAATTTGTTAGACATATGGAAAAAAAGTCCCTACCACTCAAACTGCAAAAAAAAACCCCCAAAAATAAAAACTTTTTTTCAACCTATATGTGTTTTAATCTTGCTTTTAATCTCCCTATATTTTTTTGCAGTTTATAAAACCTGTTGCACCTTGCACACAGGTGACTGAGGAATTATTTGTATGTCTAAGCTCCCATAAAGCTTGTAAAAGGACTGAAAAATAAATATTTAGGCACCTAGGGAAATGGAGTAGTAATCAGAGAAAAGTGACTTTATATGCAGTCTGCATGGGTTATAAAGGGATTTCAGTGTTTTACTCTAAAAAGCAGAGATGAATGATGATCTTTTCTAAGTGTGATAAAACATATGTTTTTAGTTTCTTTGTGAAAAATCCCTTGAAAAATATCAGGAGGTGCCATTTTCCTACATTGTCACTAACATTGTAAATCATGGAAGTGTTTTCTTAAGGAAAATGCTGAGACTTTTTGCCGATGAAATCTCAGTCTGTTGAAATTCTGTAGGAATTTTGGGCTTCAGGATGCAGGGGAGGCCCCTTTCCTCCTCGGTGCCCACCCTGCTGGCTCAGCACCTATTCCAGGGATGCAGAAGCACTTGCACAACTGGGCACAAAATCTCCCAGCCTCCTCTTTTACCCCTTCTCCCCAGTTCCCCATGTTGGTTTTACCCCCAGTCACATATTCTCTCCTCCTCAGCTCTGGTTTCCCCTCAGATAGATCACCAGTCCCTCTTTTTTTTTTTTTTCCCACTGTAATTTTTCCTCTATCAGCACACAAATTTGGAATGTCTGACAGCATTTCCAGGGTAATCCTGGTGTTGCTGACACAGTTCCCTGCGTGCTGCTGGCCTTTCAGACTGTCACCACAAAAAGTCCCCAGTGCTCCCTCCCAAATATTTCTAAAAAGTGCTTTTCTCTCCCATAAATGCCACTAAACTCCTGAAAATCTGGCCATTCCTAACAGCAATGTCTGTAATTTTGTTTTCTTATCACTGTGCTCTTTGCTGCATCCATCAATTTTTTCACGTCATTCCTGCTGGTTTCTCAAGGTCTGTTCTCTTCTCAGGTCAGGGCTTAGTCCTTTACCTGTGTGCCCAATTCTCTAGACTCTTTGAAAATCTCAAGTTAAAAGATCCATAAAATTAGAAGAAAAATTGAAAATTAAAATCGTTATTAAAATTTAGTATCCTTTTTCCTTTGTTGCATAGTATTACACTTACCAGAAACATTTAATAAGTCTAATTTGATAATAAAGTTAGCAGAAAATGCTTTGATAATTCCAGTTTGATTTTCATCCTTGTTACAAAAGGATATACAAAAATCCTTTTGATTTTATATACGAAATATGAATATGCTATAGAAACCTCAGAATAAAGTGTTACACCAGGAGGCTGGGAAAGGATAGGATACAAAAAAAGCTACCAAAAAAATTCATTAATCCAGTAAAATATCGATCCTATTATGTGCAATTGCCATCATATAGAGCCCACACATGCCAAATTGATTTAAAAATGGAAGGAGCCCTCCACGTGTGCTCTATATCCCAGCTGACACAGCAATAACACCAAAGTACATTGTTAGAGCCTGCAGCTAAGTGTGATATCCCAGTGGTTCTGCAGAAGCCACACACTTTGGCACAGCAGAGACAACTGGACACGTGGCTCCCCAAACTTTGTTCTGTCACATCAATGCCGAAGAGTCAACGACCTCAACGTGACCAAACACCTGACCAAAAAGGCTCAAATGTACCAGCTGCAGCTTCACAGGCACTGCACAATCAATAATCTGAAACCCACATATCTAACCTTCAAGGTGAACCCACAAAGACAACGACTTTGAGCTTCCTGACACTGGATTGCCACAAGGACAGTGCTAGATTAATGGGCACGCTGTGCCTCGTGGCTTGTCACCTCCCAGCAGCAGTGGCTGAGCCATTAGCTTGCAAAATGTTCCCTGTCATGCCAGCAATCTACAGCTGCTGTTCTCTGACCTCCCAGAAACCTGTGGGCACTGATCATCCCACCAAGAACGGGGGCTGAGCCAGGGGTTTAATGCAGTCACCCCCATCCTGCACAGAGAGGCATCCCTCCACCTTGGTGCACATCTGTGGAGCTGAGAAGCTGTGGCTGTGAGAAATCCTAACAGCAGCCCTGCTAACTGCTTCCCAAGAGAAAGGCTTTTCTCTTTCCCAGGAAATTGTGTAAACAAATCTTTGTAAGTAAGTTCTCTCTCAAAACAACAGGTGGTGTTTTTTCTTGCACTGTTTTTCATGAACACCTTCCACATTGTTTCTCTCACTTAACCTGTGGTAATAGATGGGTGTCATTGCTGTTAACCAATCAACTCTCAGTAGTAGGGAAAGAGTCTAGACTAGTGGAATTTAATAAAAAATAGCCTTCTTTGCCTTCTGATGAATTGGAGTCTTTGTGTATTTGTTCATTTGACAGTGACACACATCAGTCTTCCTTGGCGTTAAAATGTCCCTGACACCCTACAGACCCATCACAGGAGGTTTTGCAGTGAGCTCATAACCAGTAACTTCACAAATACCTGAAATATTGGAAATATTCAACCACCACAGGAAGTTTTGCCTTGAATTTTCCCTGGCAAGCCAGGAAAACTGGAATATTGGTCTCCTGTTTTCTTAGGCTATCAGATCAACAGGCATGAGCTGCACTGACAAACCTTAGGCTGATGTCCCTCTGGGGCCCTGTGCCTTGATGCACAAACAGCAAGGAAAGTCTCACAAGAGCTGGTTTTAACAATATTTCAACAAATAAAAGCAGTTGAACTCGACACCATAGAAAGGAGGTCTGGACTTTTCAAAAGCTCCAGATCTGGGCTCTGCTCAGGTGCCTTCAGCCTGGCAGTAAACTCAGAAGGAACAAAATGCCAAATCTCTAACATGAGAAGCCTGAGTTACCCTGTGAATGCTGTCCAGATGGTGACCATCCCTCTACCTGTGCTTTAGCCAATTCGTATCTGTGTACACAGCTTTGACAGCTATTAAGTTCTCTTAGTTTTAACACTGGTTTTGGAATGTATTTAATTTTCATACTAAGAGACCCAAATTGCTGATGTGAGAGGGAATCCAAAACTCACTGAACTGAGCAGGAAAAAAAAAAATAAATCACAGCCTGACTACATCTTGGAACCAGTGATTAGTGACTGAAACTTTTCCACAGCTGGCATCACACTCTTTAATAAATGTAGTAGAGTGTTGAAAGGAAAGACATGGACAGAACTGCATTGCCATGTGTGTGATTCTTCTCCATTTATTGTCTTTGCTTATTGGGGCTAAGCATGATTGAATGTGAGGTGGAAGGGATTCTGGTAGGATAGCCTGGTTCAGACAGCTCATCACAGCAGGCAGCTGGGCATCAATACACTGTGTAAATAAACACCTCTGTAAATGGAAAACAACCACATTTCCAGTCTTTTTGTACTCCAGGGCCTCAGCTGACAGGCAGCACTCTGGCTTCCTTGACGTGGAGTAACTAATGCAGTGCAGCTATACTGCTCCTCATAAGCAGGATGGTGCTTTTAAAAGGTGCCCAGCACTGCAGGATCTCTGTTTTCACAGCCCCAGCAGCCAGTAAAGGCTGCTCACAGTCATTTACAGCATTTTTTTGTATTATCAAGTTGAAATATATAGAATATATTATATTAGAGTCATATAATCACAGACTGGTTTGGATGGGAAGGGACCTTAGAGCCCATCCAGTGCCACCTGCTGCCATGGGCAGGGTCACCTTCCACTAGCCCAGGACCCTCACAGGGAAGAATTTCTTCTTGGAGTCTTTTCCAAGCTGAACTCAGCTTTTCCAAGCCCCAACTTAGCCTGTCTCCATAGCAGAAGTGCTCCAACCTCTCCTATAATTAAAAAAAAAAAACAAACATAAATTATTTTATTTTTTAATGCTTGTGAGCAGCACATCCTGGTTCAAAGTATGACCACATATATTGCAGGCTAACAGGCAAAGCTCCCCAGGTTTCTTGGCCAAGTGGCATGAATCAGTTCTCTGAGTCACTGGGTGAGCTGGCACTTGGAGAACTTTGGACCTCTCAGGCCAGACCAGGCTTGGTTTAGTTTTCTGTATAAAATCCATTTCAATTAAAAGCCTTGCTGACAGCAGCACCATTATTCAATGTGAGAAGAGTCATTCCACACTGATAAAATTGGATTTCTTTGTCACAGTCTTTCAGACTCTATCCCCACAATGTGTAGCAATTTTGTGCAGGGAAAAAAAAAAAAGAGAATTAAAAAAAAAGTGATTTAATCCACGGCGGTTATTGCAATTACAAACAGTGTTCACAAAACTGAACAGAATTCATAATTCTCCAAAGCATCCAGTGCCATTCAGCCACAGCACAGCTGCAGGAGAGAGTGCTGAAGAAGCTGAACAAAATAACTGATTGGGGTGATCACAGCGGGAGTGGTTTGATGCTGCCACCCAGCAGAAATCACCCTCTTCCACCCCCCTGGGGTTTGCTGGCCCCAGAGAGTCTGAGAGGAGATGCTGAGATACCTCTGCTCCTCTGGAGCCTGGAAACCTGAAAATGGCACCAAAGTCTGTCCCAAAGCTGAAGGAATACAGATGGGAGAGTGGCAGATTTGGGCACTTGGATAAATCTTGTAGCTGTTTGTGGTCATTCCTGGAATACTGATCTCATACCTGGGAGTGTGTACTCTGCAATAGCACGGAATCATGGAATGCTTTGGGTGGGAAGGGACCTTAAAGCCCATCCAGTGCCACCCCTGCCATGGGCAGGGACACCTTCCACTATCCCAGGTTGTTCCAAGCCCTGTCCAGCCTGGCCTGGGACACTTCCAGGGATCCAGGGGCAGCCACAGCTTCTCTGGGCACCCTGTGCCAGGGCCTCACCACCCTCACAGGGAAGAATTTTTTCTTAATATCCAGCCTAAAACTGTCTCTTCCAGCTCAAAGCCCTTGTCCTGTCACTGCAAGCCCCTGCCCAAAGCTCTCCTGGCAGGCACTGGAAGGAGCTTTACCCCAGCAGCTTTACCCCAGAAGCCTCTCTCCTTCGAGCTGCACAATCACAGCTCTCCCAGCCTGTTCTCAAAGGAGAGCTGTTCCCTCATTTCACAGCCATTGCTAGCAGGGTTAGTTCCACACCTCTGCACGAGGAACCTCCTTTGCTTCAAGGAAATCAGAACCAAAATACTCTACTAAGCACAAAATAAGCATTTACTAGGATTTCTCTTACTGAACTGGTCCTCAGGAGGGTAAGGTGGGAGCAAACAGGCCCTGCTGATGCAAAGGAACTCAGTGGGATGAGTTACCTTGTAAACTCCATTTTTGAGGAATTTTTCACACCTTCAATACATGAAACAGTAAGCAGGGGCAGTGAGGAAATGTATATAAATTCTGAGAAGTACCAACTGTATGCTGCTTTCTAAAGCAAGTCATTGAAACACTGAATTATTAGTATTCAGTGTGCAGAAGATGTTGAAGAGGAAGATATCTGCTTATTAATTATTAAAATTATATTAATAAATATTCCAGGAAGTTATGTGTATAAATATCAACAAGTATTTTTATTTAATAGGATTATTTCTCTTTCTCTCATAACTTTATCTGGAAATGCAAACTGACTGAATAGAAAAGGAAAAGACCAATTAGATGGGGAAAAAAAATGCATTGCCATCCAAACACTGAGTTCCTGTAATTTCTTAGCCTTCATTAATGAGCTCCTCAGCTCACCTCCTCCCCCTGCTACTCCCACAAGTTCAGTTTAAGCTTTTTCAGAGTAGCAGAAGTTATTCAAGCTCTGACCGAACAGCAACAAACATAAAAACAGGTCAGAACCTTGAGTATCTCTGAACCACACACTTCACATAAGCACAACAATGCTACCAAAAATAAAATGTTTTGGGATCATAGCAGATATCTAAAAGATTTCTGTTTCCCTGAGGAGTTACAGAGACTTGAGCTCTTATTCCAAATATTTCAAACATTTGAAGGGCTCTGGAAGCAGCCATTCTTCTATAAAATAAAAACTTGCACAGAAATGATGCTGGGATGATTTTCCTCCTTTTTGGAAAGAGTTATTTAGTTGACTCTGTCCTCCATCACTGTCTATGACTGTAATATGTGTGTGTACACTCCATGTGCATAATTAGGAGTGAAAGTCAAATTGAAGTCTGTTGACGGTGGCACTTTCACCATCCTAACTTTTATGACCTAAAGGAAAAAATAAGCCCCTGCTAGGAGGGAATTACAGATAGGTGCAGGACACCTGTGTTCTGTGCCTGCCACTGAATAGTCATGGTCACTTCCCTTATTAGTATCTCACCTTTAATGAAGTGTGGGGTGCTGGTGTCACAAATACTAAATTGATTTGCCAAATAAAAATAGAAGCAGTTAAGGATGTGGGAGGAAGGTCAGGACTGATGCTCACATTTTTGCTGAGGAGTTGTCTTGTTCAATACTCACTGATTTCTTAGTGTCTGGTATAACATTCCCAAAAACTTATGTTAAACTTGTCAGCACCTCAGCACTGCAGGAGGAGAGTGATGTAATTATAAGAACGCTGTTTTTATGAAAGAATATATCCTACCTGATATATCCTGCATAATTTCAAAAGCACCAGCTTTTCTGCTTCAGTATGTCAGCATTTCCATTGAAACCCTCATTTTAATGGGAACGCTGTTCATCTGCAAAAAGTGTGTTCTAAGCAGAAAATGGGAACGTCCAGGATCAAATACAGCACACCACCACTTAAAGGAGTATTAATGATTTTAAAGAGAGTCACTTGCCTCTTTTTGAAAACATAACCATTTAAAGGAGTATTAATGATTTTAAAGAGAGTCACTTGCCTCTTTTTGAAAACACAACCATCGACAATTTCAAGTTTAATTTTTGAAGATTTCTTAAACCTTGGCTGGAATTCCAGACGGTCCACAAACCTCTTTTTTTTTAGAAATATCTGCTACCAGGGGAAGGAATGGGCTTGGGGAAAAGATTTATTAGACCTGTTCGATGTTGTTAACACAAATCAGGAAATAGTGACAGTCTGAAAATGCAGGATTTCTGAGGGGGCGAAAAATCCCCAAAATACAACCTAGTAAAAAGAATGAAGATAATTGGCTCTGATCCTAAGATGCCACTGGGAATTTCCAAACGGGCCCCGGGGGATGTAGGAACACTGATCTTCAAAGGAAGTGCACACAGGGCTGTTACAAATCGTGTAAGGTCAGATAAGGAAGTTACACGGTCTGATAAGGCAATTATCTGGAAAAATACTGTCCTTAAATCCAAAGCAATCCAGAAAGGCACTCGCAGGCAGAATTGGCAGTGTGCTTTGGCCCACCTCCATGTGCTCCTAAGCAGGGTGGGAGGAGGAGAGGAGGCTTGGTTCTGATTCTGGCATGTATTAATGGACTGTATAGACGGTACAGATTAATTCATTGCACCATCACCTCGAGATTCCCAGTGTGTGGCTGCCCTAGAAAATGTGAATATTACAGTTGTACAAGGTGGGCTTAGCTCTAAGCTCTCACGTATCTGAGTGCTGGAGAGTCATGATGATATGGAAGGCCAGAGAAGTTCAAAGCTGAGGCAGCTCCTGCAGCTGCACCTTGGTGCCACAGGCTCTGTGTGATCCCGACCTGTGCGGGCTCCATCTCTGAGCATGAAGCCAAGAATCACCTCCTGCACAGAATGCCAATGCTCCAGACCCACCCCAGCTTGTTTCTCAACACGAGCTTGCTCATAGCTTAGGTATGCACTTCCAAAATACGTTTTCCCTTTGCTACAGCCACGCAAGAACAAGGGCTGTGATTGCAAATTTAGTGGTTTCTTTAGCAGGAACTTTTCTCTAAAATGTACCCGTTAAGCATCTTTCCTGTGATTTGTAGCAGCTGTTGTGTCTCCATGCCAACTGATGGGGAAACGGGGGAAGGACAAGCTCAAAGTCATCTCTGAGCTCTGCAATAAGTTATGAAGAAAAGCTCATGATTATAATGAGAAAAGTAATTCTTCACCATGAAAGCTGACTGAGAGCAAATGGAGGAAAGTAAGATTTTCAAGTAAAGAAAACCTGAGTAGGATTTCCTACATGAAAAAGGTGGAATTGCTTTGGAGATGAGACCTTCCTCTTGCCTCCTGAGATCAGCTCCTGGGAAGGGCTGAGAACTGGCTATTGTGAGTAATCTTTGTGCCAGTGCTTGTGGGGCGATAAAAGGCACGAGGATTTAAAGCAAATTCCCTTGCTTGATAAATCCAAGCCTTTCACCTGAGGAGAACAGTTAATTTTTGTCAGAAGTATGTGTGTTATTGCCTCAGTGCTGAGGCAAGTGGGAACTGAGGCAATACTCGAGTCCTGATGGCGAGAGAGAGCAAGAAACTCTTCAGTGTCTCCATTATATTTCAGAAATGCAGTAAATAAATAATTATTTATTTATACCAGAAGCAGGGTGACAAGAGAGCAAAACAAACCTGGGGGAGGACGAGCTCACATTGGAGCAATGACACAGTTGCTGCACATGCAGCAATCTCAGCACATTCTCAGCTGTTGTTATCCCAGACAATGCATTTAAGTATTTGCTGCAATGCTATTTAGCAGATGATAATGAAATAGCAGGCAAATGTACGTGAAAGAAGATGGAAATGTCTTGTGCCTCCTCGCAGGGAAGCTATCAAGCATAGAACCAGGGAAATGATACTCGGAGGGAGGAGAATGCTCTCCGCTGCTTTCTGCTGTAAATTGGGCACCGGGGAGAAAGGACAGAAGTTCCACTGAAGTGTGACAGAGGGTAACGTCTGCCACCATGTGTCACCACTGCACTCAGGGAATGCACAGGGGTGAACTGCAAGAGGCACCAGCTTTAGAAATTTTTCTGCAGCCACTTTCCACTGCAGAGCAAAATAATAATAAATAAGAAAACGTTGGAGGCAAGGAATGATGTCTCTCTCATTTCAGCTTCAAACAAACCTAGCTGTGTATCTTCTTCTTCTTCACTCCTCTCTGTAGTCTCTGCACAAGGTCTGGAAGACTGAGTAAATCTGAAATATTTTTGTGGACAGATCTACTGACAAAAGACAGGGTTTGAATTTCTAACTTTAGTAACAGGCATGAAGGTAATTGGTCATATCAGATGCCCACTGAAAGGATTGCCTACACCAATGGATTTTTGCTACATTAAAGTCATCCTCAATGTTTTATTCACTCTCTAAGTTGAATTTACAGAATAATGAAATAGATGTGCACACAGAATATGCAGGCAATGCAATTGTGATGTGGGCACAATCAAGTAAATTTCACCATGTCCTACAAGTTCCCTCAGCTTTGCACTTTGAGGTTAATGTGACTGATGCATTTAAACTAATGACAGTTAGAAGGGTTTTCTTTTTCTCCTTCTCAATGTCAAAATATGTTCAATACAATTCTATCCATTTTACATGAAATTGGGTGTGTCTCTCCTTTACCATTCAGAAGTTGTTGGACATCTTTACCTCAGAAATTACAAGTCAACAGCTTTGTAAGTCCTTCCCTCAAAAGAAAACTCTTGCTGTGTATATAAAAATTGGTTGCTCCACACAAAATGGAAATAGGCAAAGGCAACTTTTTCTGGCTGGTAGATTTTCTCATTGTCAGGGAGTTCCAGAGGACATTTTGACCAAACCCCTCTCACTTTTATCTGCTTATGACACTGCTTAAGAAGAGGTGTGAGCAGCGCTGAGAAATCCTTCCAACAACCCACAGCTCAGATTGCAATGAAGAAACATCCAGATTAACTGGCAATGACCTTTCTGAGTCAACATCCCTGCACTTTGAAATTCGAGCATTTCTAGCTCTGCCTTTGTGCCTTTGATTCTGACCTGCTACAGCTGGAACTAAATTTAGATGTGTAAGGTAAAACCCATGATCACTGCACTTCAAAAATCTTTCAACTTGCTTGCTAGAGGCCTTACAAATTGTGTCACAGTCAGTGGGCAACAATCGCCTCTCCTCGGATTAATTTATGATAAAGACACTTTCATTTGGGAATGTGTTTTATTTAACATCATCACCCTTCTTTTTGAGAGGCAATTTTCTATCATTCACATATCCGGTAGATGCATTTTATCACTTCATGGTAGTGGCACAATGTTTGTGAAATTAGACAGAAAAATATTTTATTTTCACTTATCAGTACTTATTTTACTTATTAATAGCATAAATTCAGTTGCAACTCACTGCGGTGTCTAATTTTATATAATAAACCTTGCTAATAACATAGATTAAGGTACTGGGACACAGCTAAAATATAAATAACAGAGAAGAACAAATCATATCTGAAACCAACAAGGCTGAGGGTAATTAAAAAGTCATTAGTTAAAGTCATCTGAGGTTTTGGTTGATAAAGTAAAAATTCAACATTTGTGTTCTGAAAATTGATTAGCAAACAGATACACCATTTTCATCACAGAAAATAAAGCTGTTGGTTAAAATTGAATTTCTTATGTACTTCAGATTGAAAAAAGATCATCTACTGTACTCTAACAGGAAAAACTGGAGTCACATCCAGTAATGAATGGGGTATGGCTTTGGCTCTTGTCCAGTTATCCATAAATTCTCATGGATCAACAGAAATAGATGAGTGAGCTAAACCCAGTGGAGCTAATTTTAGCTGGCTGAAACCAGCACCATCTGGACTTCTGGCCTTGGTAACTTTCTATTGATCCAATTCTTGCAGAGTGATTGGATGCCAAATGCATGAGGAAGCTTTCCAAGTTCATAGTGCTCAATGGGAAGGTTCTGGTATCATCTCCTTGGAGGGTCTCAGATGCTGTATCTTTCTTTTTTCCTGTTTTTATGGAGCAACTTTATTTTTGTGTGTATAGCAGGTATCCATTGCTATCCATTTCTTTGCACAGCTCCAGAAAAGAAGAATACGAATTCAAATTATTTTCCCTCTGAAGCCACAGAAACAGTTTGAAGTGGACAGATGAGCACGTTTCCCACGTGGTTCAGCTCATCTATACATCTGCTTGCTTATCCCACTTATGTTAATCCAATCAGAGGAGATTCATGCAGTGATCCCACTTAACTGGCACTCTGGGTTTGTGGTGTCAAGTAGATACAATGAATTATCCCCAGTACAAAATACAAAACACAAGGAAAATGTTCTCACTGCGTTCAAACACTGAATAAACTACAAAAATAATCTGCTACTCAACATGCTGTGAAAAAAAAGAATTCAAATTGATCAGACATTGATTGTAGCATAATTTACTCAAATGCATAGTTTTAAATCAGTTTCAAGACCAGAGGTCTAAAATTACCAGTTAAAATTTTTGTGGCTTGTGGGTTTATTTTCTGTCTCTTCATTTACTTCAGTGGGCTTTGTATTGAGCTCTCACAGAGCAGACTTACATTAGACGTCACAAAGCTTAGGCTCCACTTTACCATTTTTAATAATGGTAATTATAATGCTAGCATTTGATATGAAAAATAATTTGCACCTACTATTTTATTTTCTGTGTTACAATCTCTAAATATAGCAAAAATGATGCTCTAACCCCTTGAGACTTTTAGCTTTTCTGACAGGCCTTGGTTTTAATTTACTTACAGAGCAGTAGGATTGTCAGCAGAGCTCACTAATGGCACTATTTTTCCTGAGTGTAGGTATTTTATTGTATCATTAAATTACACAAACCCCAAATATAGATATACACTTATTTAGACTTACTACAAATTAATAAATAAGTCCTTTTAGATTTTTATTTTTTTTTAGTGATCGTGTCCATTCAGGATGAGAACATTTCAGCTGCTGGTTTGTCATCAGTGTTGTGTAACTGCCTTTGCATATCATTATTCAATGTCACAACTGCTTGCAAACAATATCAGAGGGGCTGGAATCCTGAGGCTTAAAATATTCTTGCACAACATCACAACATCAGTGTCCTCAGTGTGTTTATTAGACACTTGATAAGCCCAGAAAGTTGCCTTTCTTTGATGTTGGTGTAAACACCAGCTTCTGCCTCATTATTGAGGACACCTCCCAGGGTGAGGCCTCCAGTGGCTCATGGCAAATTTGCATAACTCCAGCAGGTGCAGAACAAACGTTCCTCACTCCTCATTCCCCTGCCATTCCCGAGCTAATCATTGTTTACCTCATTAGTCCTGCCTCCAAACTTGGATTTAGAAGAATGCTGTTTTATTGGAGCTATTGAAAGGATTTTGAAGGCTCATCCTTGTAAAGATGCCTTGGGGAGAAGTTAGATATTCAAATGTCTGGGTATAGATTAAAAGAAAGGTGAGCATTTGCAATTTTTTAAACCTATTTTTGATTGTCTTTAATCAATTAAGTCAAAAGCCAGGTGGGAGATGGAAAGGTGAAAGAGAATTACTGACATTTTGCATATTTACTCCTTAGTGAAGCAGATGCTGAATTTAGAAGACCAGATTCTACCTTAAATTAAAACTATCTTTAATTTTAATCGTGCTCTTTGGCACACTTTAAATGCTTAGGATTTCCACAGGGGTGAATTTCCATAGAATGCTTCTGCTCTTTGATTTACCTTGATTAAGGCAAGATATGGGCAAACAAATCCCCCTCAGGTAATAACAAGTTTATTGGTTTATGATCCTTTGCACAGGTCTGCCGTGCTTCCCATTTTTGCCATTACTTCTGTTTGTGTTGTATAGAAAGAGAAATTAAAAGCCAACTCACCCATCCATCTATCCATCCATCCATCCATCCATCCATCAATCCATGCATCCATTTATCCATCCATCCATCCTCATCTGCACCTTCCCAAAAATGTTCAGGGTGTGTGTTAAGTGATATGGCCTACTTGCCTGTGAAAATAAATTTACTTGAATCTTGTCAACTTTGTTTATTGGCAAATTTTTGAGTACTTATTAAGGCATGGCTTAATAGATCATCCTATGATGCCATGGTTATCACTTTGCTAAGAAATTATGCTGGCAGGGCCATATTCCTCTCTTATTATCAGAGTGCAGCTCAGAGGCCCAAGTACATCTGCAGAGAGATGCAGATAATTACCACTAGAGCATCTCAGGGAGAACAGAAAAAATACAGAAAAAATGCCTTTTAGGGGCAGCAGTGACTGCTTGGAGCTAGGGAGGCTCCATTGATGCATGGAAGTAAAATAAGGTCCTTTAAAATCACAAGGGAAAAGGAACCTCTACGCTACACAGATCAAAGGGCATCCCCATTAAAACTGTTTTTGCAGAAAGAATATAATGCTGGAAAACCCATTTAAAATCCTATCCCATCATGCTTTCAATAATATTTTACAGATACAGGTATTATGACTTCTGTAAATGTCTCAATACTTCTCTTTTTCCAGCTGGGAAAACTGAGGTTGGAACGGGCTGTTCTCTGTGTTTAAACAAGTGCAACTGGCAGTGGCCATATGAGACTCTTAAAACACATTTTGTCCTTAAAATCCCTAAAGCTGCTTCCCAAACAACATAAGGTCAGGTACATACTGATTATTCACGTAGTTTGTATCCTGGAACACTTGCTAGAAAAAAGAAAATATTTCTTCTGATACAGTGTAAATGTGTAAGGACATAAAATACCTGCAGAGAGTGGGTTTAGCTCCCCATAAAAATGAGATCAGAGCTCAAAGGGAGATGCCAGGTCTTGTCCACTACACAAAACCATTTGCATTCCAGTTGTTGGCTGAACAAACACAGTAGGAAAATGATTTTGATTAAAAAAGCCTGAAGATTATTTAAGGTAAATAGAACCTTACAATAGCATTTCAGTTCCACTTTCCCAACACTGAAGATCTAAGGCAGGGTGTTCCTGGAATCTTCAGCACATCTGTGGTGTTTTCATATTTCCTCTTGTACAGGTCATTTGTAAACCTCGTAAACTTTTAATGGGAGATCAATCCCCTCAGCTTCCAGCACTGAGAATCCTGCTAGGGATCCCAGCACGCCCAAAGTGAGAGCAGAGCACATCTGGAATCTTCAGCACATCTGTGATGCTTTCACATTTCCTCTTGTATAGCCCATTTGTAAACCCTGTAAACTTTTAACGGGAGATCAATCCCCCCAGCTTCCAGCACTGAGAATCCTGCTAGGGATCCCAGCACTCCCAAAGTGAGAGCAGAGCTCTGGGAAGGGTTTGCCCCTCACCTGGGGGCTTATAAAAGTTTATAAAAGACCCATGGAAAGCCTGGAAATGCTGTTTCCTGAGAAACAGCTCTGCAGTTTGAAAGAGGCATTTTTCCTTCCCTTTTCCTTCCCCCTGAGGACATCAGCTTCTAAAGAGTCACCTGCTCTCAGCAAATAATCCTTTATAAGGATTAATCCTTACAGGCTTTGTAACGAGGCTTTATTTTCAGGAGCTGGACAATTGCTGTGAGCTGCCAGGGAGCACTTTAGTCTGCAGCAGTGGTGTAAACAAAATTAGCACTTTGCATGGCCAAGCAGTTAGTGAACAATGTAGTAAAAGATGCAACAACATAATGCAAGCAAGGGCTGAAGGAGAAAAACACTTAATGCAAATTAAGTTTTGTACTGTGAGGTTTCTCTCAAATCCCACAGAAATACCTGTTTGCTGTCGTGGGCAAGACTGACTGCTCCTCTTGCTGTAACCTCAAACTCAAAGAGTCCCATGGCTTCGGGGACGAGTAGCAATTTCTTTGCAAGCACTGCTATTTCTATGGATATACATAATTTCTTCCCCTCCTCTTGGGTGTGAGATGAAATGATAACTCAGAATCTTAATAATAACTGAAACGGCTCAAATGAGCCTAGAATTTAATGGTAATAAGAAGTTATACATATCTGTGCTTTTTCTTATTTTTAATCCCATGAGGATAAAAATTTACATTATAAAACTTTCAATTGCCCAACTTCTCTGTAATTAAGATGACATCTCCTTGGTGTCTCTGAGTCAAAATGTGTCAGCTGTAGAACAATACCAGCCTAAATAAAATTAGAGTTGGTTAAAAAATAATTTTGAAATCATTTCAATATCACTGAAACAAAACATTTTATCTAAGCATGGTAAATCTACTGAAGTGCTGGAACAGGCAGCTTCCACTGCATATTTGACATTTTCAGTGAAAATAACATTTTTGACTACAGCTCTAGACTGCAGCTTCACTCTGGCATTTTGCAATAATTCCCCTTGCTTCCTGTGCCACCCACTGCATGACTGATCCTTTATGAAACACAGCAATTCTAATCAGCACTTAATAATTTCTTTTATTTCATGTTCTTGTATCAACTTGTAGCAAACCTGCCTTGCATAAAATACAATTAAACCAAATTCTTTTGCTGACAGTCCCTTATTTTCCTTGGTGACAACGTCCCTCTGCTTTTGAGGAACTATTGAGTTGGGATAGCACAATAACTGTGAATATTATTAATTTGTGTTTTGGGGCTCACCAGCAGACCAGGACTTTCCTATGCTAAAGCATGTACAGGCACTGGGACACAGCTCTTGTTCAGCCTCCCCTGCACCAAACAAAGTTTCTTTTTCTTAAGTGAGCTATTGTTCACCTCCTGTTTCTGAATAACACTTCAGAATGTTATCGTTGTATAATCTTATTGTGTTCTCCAATAAGATCCAACTGTGCCACCTTTCCTACTAAGGAATTTCTTAGACCTTCTTTATCTGCTTGTTATTTTGAAAATTATTTAAACAGTTATTTTATTTTACTTTTTATTCTATTTTATTTTATTTTAATTTTATTTCTTTGGGGGCTATGATTGGGATCTTAGCAGCCCTCTGGAAAGTGATGTAGCAATTTTATTACTACACATAAAACCTTCTTGCTTTGTGTTAGAATTTTTAGAGATTGCAGTGGATTTCAAAAATAATTAGGTGGACTTTTTGGAAACGTGCTGTATTTTACCATATTTCTACTTGCTTCATTATTTATTTTCATTAAATTATATCATGGGAAGACCTCCAAGATCACTGAATCCAACCTTTGACCAAATCCCACCATACCACATCTCTTGGGACCACATCCAGTCATTCCTTCAACACTTCAACACTCCAACTCCTTCAACACTTCCAGGGATGCTGACTCCACCACTGCCTTGTTCCAATGCCTTTCCTTTAGTGAAAATATTTTTCCTAATAACCTGGACCTCCCCTGATACAACCTGAGGCCGTTTCTCCTTGTCCTGTTACTAATTGTTTGGGAAAAAAGGCTGACCCCCACATATTGTGGTATTTTCTCTTTTTTTAGCATTCTTACCTTCTATCACGTGCCATATTCTCAATTTTCAACTGCTCCTCTGGTTTCTCAAAACCTTCCACAGCACTTGCCGGGGCCTTCAGCTTAATATTGCCTAAAATTATACTTTCTGTCATTCTACTCAATAACAAAAATTTTTAAAAAGACCAGGTTGAGGACAATCTCTGTAGGATCCTTTCTAATTTGATAACGCACCGGGAACAACGAACCCTTTTCAAATCTGGGTCTGCTACCTTCAGCCAAACGACTGGAATCACTCTTTCTGTGCTGAAATACACAAACTGCATCGTTTGTTGGAGCTGTAGGTGGATACTTAAAGGACAAATTCTATCATGAGGGACTCCAAGCAATTTGTGTATGAATGCTACAAAAGTTCCACTAGAAAACCAAAATTTTCATGGTTAATATTATATATTTTTATGTTAATTTCTCATAAGCGAAGGTGTACTAAACTATTAACCAGAAAATAGACTAAAAATTACGGGGCAAGTGAAAAGATTTGATTTATAACAGCTTTTAACTTTTCTTTGGTTCAGTAAATTAATTTTAATGTGACATGGATGTAAGATGTGGAGGATATTTTTTTTCCTGTAATTGCCTTCAATTTCAGAAATTTCACTAGCTATCACGAGATGCAGCAATACCACACAGAACAACTTTCAACAAAATCAACCATTTTAATACCAAAAAAGCCTTGGATTGCTGCAACTCTTTTTATTTCGTTTCAAGGAAAAATCAGAGAGGAAATGAAATCACCTGCTGTCCCAATTAGCATTTAAATAGTCCCTATTTGGCAGCGCATTTCGTGTGCTTATTTAGGTTAAAGAGGTGAAGAAAGCGTTTGTTCTTATCTGTGCAGCTGTTGCTGGGTCAAGTTTCTCTTGGAAGGGTGCAGGGATTCATGGCTATGTCAGAATTGTTGGCTCCAAGACCACTTCCTAATTCCTCATATCAAGGGCGTTTTTGGTGTTATCCAGACTCAGAGCAGTGTTTTCCTTTCCTTTAATTTCCTTGGGAAAAAAAATAAAATAATTAAAAAAAAAGGC
>VWZV01011713.1:229851-273363 GCA_013397155.1 Irena cyanogastra
TATGTATGTATATGTGAGGGTTATTAATTTCTTCTGGAAACCTGCTTTTCTGCTTTTTTCTGCTGTGGTTTCAGTGGGGTGAGACCACTGTTGCTGTAGACCACCCCTGGGCATGGCTGCCTTGTGGGAAAAGAAGAATTATCCCCACTCTGAGGTTGATGCCTGAAGACTGAAGAGACTGAGCTGGAAGAGAGGCTGGGCAGAGTTAAAGGAATAATGAAGGGATTTATTTAAAAAGCCTTCACAGGATACACCTTGGGCAGTACAAGAGCCTGACAAAGGCTACACCCAAGATGGACAGCATGCCATGAGTTTTCACACTTTGATAAGTTTTGGCCCATTTCCATATTGGGGTTAATTGTCCAATTACAGCTCCAGGTGATGCAGTCCCATCCTCCCAGTTTGTTCTCTTCAATTTGATGTTGTTCACACTTTTTGGGCCTGAAGCTGCAATGGTGCCCTTGGTTCTGGGGCTGGAAAATATTGTTTTCTGGCTGAACTGTGAGGAGAACTTGCTAACACTTTATGTGAAGTTCAGAGTTATCTACTAATGCAGTACAGAGCCTGGAAAATGTGAAAGCTAAAACTTCAGGTATCAAGGTGATCCTGTGGCAAGGTGAGTCCAACCTCAACCACACACAAGTGCCAGGTGTAGGATGAGCAGAAAGCAGAGTAATGGAGAGGGTAATTCCATTCTCTGTGTCTGAGCAGTTGTTTGGACCTTGTGACACAGTGTTTGAGCTCCTGCCAGAAAATCAAAAGGAGAGATATCCCTCAAATTTGAGATATCAAAATCAAGATAGTCCTCAAATCACAGGGATGCTTACCTCTGCCTCTTCCTGCCTGACAGGGATGGTATGGGGGGATAGGGAGCTTGTGAGGCTGTGGCTTTATTTGTGTGTGAATTACTTCTTGTAAGAAAAGCACAGCAAGGAGTCTGATGCCAGGGAGATTTCTGTTTCTGTGCTGTTTGGACAGTCACTAATTTTCTACACTTTGACCTGATTTCACCTGGGCCCAGGATCAAGGGGGAGGGAAGCTGTTCAGCACATGTGGCACAGCAGCTCTCTGACCTGCTGTGAAGCACATCAAGAACCAGTCCAGGCTGTGCCACCCTTGCTCCAGCTCAGAGGACATGAATGTCCCCACAACCTTGCTGGCTCTCACTCCTCCAGGACAGCCTTGCACGACTCAAGGCACCAGCAGCACAAAGTGAGCATTTATCTTGGTGAAAGGAGATTTTCAACCATCCTGCCTCTTTTCCCCCCTGCTCGCATGCTGTGAGACAGGAAGAGCAGGCCCTGCTGCTGTGAAGTTTCTGCATTGTTTTCAGTGAGACTGTTTATGAATATGCTGAACAGCTTGCTCCTGCAATATGTTGATATATAATTTCTCCCAGAAAGTGAAGTTGTCCCTTCACACTGGTCATTGCCAAGTATCAGATGGCAAAAATGCCTGTTTTGTTGCACCTTGAACTGAACTCAAGCTGGCAGCCCAAAGGGCAAGATTTTGTAGCTGCTCACAGCACTCTATGTCAGCAGATTTGTCTTGTGCACTGCCATTGCCCACAAGTATGACACAAATGACCTCATTTATTCTCACACCTTTCATTTAATGGAACATATTCTTATTACCCATAAAATACTGGACTATATTTAACACTTAATCTGGATTCAGGGAAAGCAAGACACACTGCAGAGGTTCACTGGTGATTTTTCCTGGCAGCCCTGCCGAGCTGGTGAGTGCTACAACCAAACAAAAATCATCTTGGCCCAGACATTGAGAGCAAATGTTAACTTTATTCTGGCCAAAACTGAATCCCTGGTAATTGCTCAGCATTGTTCCTTACACAAAAAAGCTGGAGAATGAACACCACCACGTCTGTTGGGCTTATGGACTGGGAAGTCAGTTAATCTCGGGTTTATTTCTAGATCTGTCGAGCCATGTTTCATTCTGTTTCTTCCTAAGCAAGCTTCCCAGGAAAAACCTGCAATATTCATGTAAGCCTTCATTATCCTGAGCCTGAGGCAGAACAGCAGCCAGGACAATGTGGTCCAAAGCACAGGTGCTATACTGTGATTAATAATCTGAAATTATTGGCTAATCAACCTCAAACTGAAACATACCTAGAAGATAAGTAATAATCTTTAAGCTAATTTTAGTTAAATTATTGTGCCTCTTCTTTATTTCAATCAGCCTGCATATCTTACACTGCTCCCAAATATGTTAACACTCGTGTTCCATGAAAAAAAATGGCAGAGAAAGGCAGAGTAGCCCTGCCCATAGCTAAATGTTTGGGAGGATATGTCATGTGTTGTTCTTCTTGGCTGTAAAATATGTCCCTGGTCTCCAGTTCTTGTCCCAGCCTCTGCTAGGTGCAAAAAGTCTCAATTCCTCCCACCCTGAGTCAGGGCTTGTGGTATTATAACTAAAATCTACAGTGTAAATGATAATTTCATGGCATTATTAATACTGTTTTATATCCTATTTGAAATTTTCCAAAATCACCTTTCTTTTTCTCTCTAAGACCTCTTCTACAAAGGTGCTGGGAGTGATAACGAAACGGATTCAGAGGCACAGAAATTTTACAGGAATGCATTTTACAATAGTAAATATGTACAGTTTCATTCTATTTACAGCTTCTTTAAAAAGCTCATATTTTGACTCTGTAGAGGGGTTAAGTATCTTCCTCAGAATTTTTAATGTAGGTTGAGCTGCAGAATGGGTCTAGTTACATACAAAATGTGTAGCTCTCCTGTGGATGTATTACAAGGCACATTTCCAGCTGACCTACCCACTTCTGTACAATTCCCAGAGACTTGAAGGGTTTTTTTCCCCAGTTTGTTTCCTCACTTGTGTAATTTCCACACCCCTACCATTCAGGAGGGACTGAAGGAGGAACCAGAGGACCTGGGCAGGTTGGAGAGCTGGGGCTCTGTGAACCTCCTGGGTTCCACAAAGTGATTTAAATGGTTTGGGATTGCACCTGGGTCAGGGCAATCCCAAATTACCAACAGGCTGGGCAGAGAGGGACTGAGGGCAGCCCTGGGAGAAGGACTTGGAGGTGCTGGGTGAGGAAAAACTCCCTGTGAGCTGGCCCTGAGTGCTTCCAGCCCTGAAACCAAGAGAGCCCAGGGCTCATCCAAAGCTCTGTGAGCACCAAGTCCAAGAAGGAGATTCCCCTCCTCTTGTGGGACCCCACCTGGAGCTCTGTGTCCAGTCCTGAAGTCCTCAACATGAGAAGGACATAGAAATGTTGGAATGAGCCCAGAGGAGGCCATGAAGGGCTCTGGAGCACCTCCCCTATGGAGCCAGGCTGGCAGAGCTGGGAATGTCCAGCCTGGAGAAGGGAAGGTTCTGTGGAGACCTCGCAGCAGCTTCCAGGGGCTGCAGGAACTGGAGGGGGACAACTCATCAGGAACTGGAGGGACAGGACAGGGGGAATGGCTTCAAACTGCCAGAGAGTAAGTTTAGATGAGATATTGGGAAGAAATCCTTCCCTGTGAGGGTGGTCAGGCCCTGGCACAGGGTGCCCAGAGAAGCTGTGGCTGCCCCTGGATCCCTGGCAGTGTCCAAGGCCAGGTTGGATGGGGCTTGGATCACCCTGGGCTATGGAAGGTGTCCCTGCCATGGCACTGGATGGGCTTTGAGGTCCCTCCAACCCAAACCATTCTGGGATTCTATAAAGTAAGATAAATATAGGTTTTATTCTTTTACAGAACACATTTAACACTTCACTGTCTCTGTTGCAGAAATTAACAACTGAACTCCCATCCAATGCTTTGATTTAGTTAAGAGCATTAGGAAGCTCTGTGTTTATAATCTGGAATTATATGGACAATTTTCTTGCCCTGATCCTCTGTCCAGCTCACCAGTACAACTCCACTGCTTCTTTAGAGATATTTGCAGTTTAGTCCACTGGAAAAAAAGAATACCAGGACCATTTTTAATAAACTAACACTCCAAATTTAGTTTGGAATTAATACAAATAGTTTTCCTAAAAGAGAAGAATCCTTTGCTGTGGTAGAAACATTTTCATATGCTGAATAAGAATTCTTGACTTAATTTTTTTTGTGTGCACATAGAGATCTGAGCATTTCCTGCTACCAGTGAAACAACACTTGCAGAGGAGGAGGACATTTAGATCCAAAGAAGATCATCTGCACATTCCCCCAAGAGCTAAGCCACAAACAAACAAATAAAAGACCGAAGTATTTTCAGGAAATATTTTGGTTTACCTCCTACTCCTTTCAACAATTTGAATTGCTACAGACAACAATAGTGCAGATGTTATATTTCACAATATCAAGGCAGCATTTATGCATGTGTTTGTGAGATTTACACTTTGTGTGAAGCCAGACTCGTCCCAGACGGTTGGTAGAAACAACTGCCTTTATAAATTCAAGCACAGGTTAAGTAACTGTCATCCATCAGTGCTGTAAATAGCACTGCTGGCATCAAACTGGAGACAAAAAGCCTCCACTTTGGAAGGATAAACTTATAAATTGAATAGAAAATGAGCCAAATAATGCACACTGTAGAAGGTTAAGTTTATACAACACTCTTCCTGGAAA
Organism: Irena cyanogastra; assembly: GCA_013397155.1. Lineage (NCBI taxonomy): Eukaryota > Metazoa > Chordata > Aves > Passeriformes > Irenidae > Irena > Irena cyanogastra. Next base: position 234,426 of record VWZV01011713.1, read on the forward strand.
AGGAACAATTCTGGATTTTATATACAGCTTCATAAATAAGGCTTGGGATCAGCATTTCTTTGAGGAAATATTTGGGACTATAGATTTTGTTTGAAGCCATCAGTTTAGGTACCTTTTCCCTCTTTCAGGCAGTCAGGAGTAACATCAGCTTTTGTTTTGAATAGAGGGCAGTTTGGTCCCTGTGGCACCAGGCACAAGGCAATCCTGAGCATCAGCAAGATCCCAGAAACAAGCAAGCAAGCAGCTTCCAAAGGCTTTCAGGACTCATATTCCCTGCCACACTATCCAGGTTATAAAGTTTTTTTTTGTTTGGCTCTGGGTATGGGGTGGAAGGAGGTCATGGCTGCTCACAGCCCTGCCAGAACTCTTAGCCTGGCTGTGCCTCATTTTTCAAATGGGAGCTAAGGTGAGTAGGAGTACTCCCTTGAAATCTTGAATCATTTATCACGGTGTGGGTTTGTCTGTGTGCCTCTCTGCTGCCCAGTACTGCAGATCAATTTGTAGCTCTGAAACAGAAATTGTAAAAATGGTAATGAAAGGCATTTCAAAGACTTTGAGACCAAGAGTTGTATCACATAATGATGAAGAATTTTAGCAGTTTGTGTTTCCCCTGTGATTCATCTGGGAGTATCCATCAACACTGAATCTATGAATCCTCTGCTCTATTTTCTCCAGCAGATCTTTATGCTGATTCATTCTTCATAAACTGTATTTTCATGTGTTGATTTATGCACTAAAACACTTCCACAGATTCAAATTTCTTCCTTATCTTTACAAGAAACATGGTTCAATTCTTTTTCTTTTTAGTCAGGAGAAAAAGAGATGGAACAAGAGCATGATTTTCACGCTGATTTTGAAGGAGTTTAAGGTATAGCCAAATCCCTAAAGCCCAGCACCAATGAGAGTTCCAGAGACTTTTGAGTTTCATTTTCTTAGGATCCAGAATCATTAGGTTTCTTTTTCCTGTACAATTAGCTACAGGGACATGACCATAATATCAATTGGCTCTTTAAGGTTAGGCAAAAAGATCGGAAACAGAGCTTTTTACTTCTCTTTCTAATTACTCTTCTCCATATTGTGTCAAAAACCACTTCTCCATTTCAAAAGTTAACTCCTGTTTTAGCTGCAGGTAAGATACCTTCTTCTCTGAAAGTGAAACAGTCTTTTACCCCATTTACAAAGTATAAATCCATACCTTTTCCTCACATTGAATTTCAGGCAACACTGGCTTTCATAACAGTCACAAATAAAATGAAAAAAAAAAAAAAAAAAGAGCAAGAATCTTCCAGTCAGAGGAATTTTCTGAATTTCATTTGTTTTCTGCCAATCTAAACAAATGCACCATTTTATCAAATTTGTTACCTGTTTAGATAATAAATGATTCCTACGAGCAGATGTGAACTGAGAAAAAAGGATGCTTTGAGCTTGCATGTGCAAGGTGTTGGAAACTCTCTTGATGCTGTCAAGGTGAGAAGGAACAGTTTTCCAACCCCTCTAGGACATATGGAAAACCATGAAATCAACACTTTTTGCAGAGAAAAATGAATATATAAACCAGTGAGAGCGGATTATTGTAATTATTTGGATGGATAGCTACATTTGACTCCAAATATGTCACCATCTTACCTGCAGGCTGTAAAGCCAAGCTGTTGTTATCAGATTCACAGCATCCCAGGCTGCCTGGGTTGGGGGTGGAGATGACCCAGCCCAAGCCCTGCTAAGGCAGGGTCACCAGAGCAGGGTCACACCCAGGCAGCTTTGGAGTGTCTGCAGAGAAGGAGAACCCACAGCCCCTCTGGGCAGCCTGGAAAGAAGTTCTTCCTCATATTTGGGTGGAACTTTCTGTGTTTGAGTTTGTGCCCGTTGTCCCTTGTCCTGTCCCTGGGCACCACTGAAGAGTCTGGCCCCATCCCCTGGCATTCACCCCTGAGGTATTTGCATGCACTTACAAGGACCTGCAGGCCAGAAGACACCTAAGAAAACAAACCCCAGGAATAGAAAAGGGGTGCAAAATCCATTTCCTGCTTACTCAGCCTGTAGGAAACACCTCCCAAGCATCCCACTCATTTTCCATCACAGATGTAGTAGAGGCAAGGGTAGTTTTTGCTGGGGATTCTCCCTTTCCCCTCTGCTCCCTGACACTACTATCACATGCAGAGCTAATGAATTCTTTGCTTGGAATTTAACCCTTGTCTTACAGCCTGTGCAAACTGCTGAGATCTTACATGGCAATTCAGCAGTTCCTCACTCTTAGATAGTTCATGCAAACACATTTCAGTTCTGAAGTGTTTTCACTCCTCCTGTACTGGCTGTTTGTCCCTTGTGCCATTTGCAACACGCTCCTGGTGAGTGGGTTTCTGCTTTTTTCTGTGCTGCTTGGTGATTGAGCTGCCTCTGAGGCACGAGGTAAATAAGATTTAGTCATTAGGAGCTGCTGATTCTGTGCAAATGCCTTTGTATGAATATAGGTCCAGCTAAATATGTGGATGGTGAGCTCCTGAATGAATGTTCACAAAGGTGGTGGGAAGTTAATCATGAACTCTGGGTAAAAAGGCAAACACCACCACAGGACAAGATACAGAAATAACTCCCCCTTGGATTTCATCAGAGGAGGAGATTTTTCAGTAAATATGTTATAGAGGCTAAATATCAATCAGACATGCACAAAAGCAAAGCCACATTCCTTCCTCTCATGTCCCTTTTGATGTTCATGGCAGGTGAGAAGTTTGAAATCACTGATGTCACAGTAAGCTGACACAGTGATCAGTATCAGGAGTCATAAAAAAGAAACATATCTGGGTACATGCTAGGTGTAATGTATGTACTTTTTATTAAAATTCATTTATACATTTGCACGTATTTCATATGCATAATGCAAGAAGATAGTGAAGCTGATACTCATGAATTCTAGTTCTGGAAGTAGAATTTCAAATGCTAGGGAGCTGATAAGGCAAAAAAAGGCATAGAAAGGAAAAAAAAAATTACTAAGATAAAAAGATATTAGGATAAAAAGAAATCCTACTGATAGGGCTTATTCACTGTAAGGTAAAAAGCAATAATATGGAAAAAAATGCATATGTTCAGTAAACCTTTCTGTTTTGACCTTGGCAAAATGTCAGAGAGTTACAAGCATAAAGTTGATGAAGAAATACTTTCCATTTCATCGAGTGCAAATCTGTTTATAAAGTGCTTATTATTTCTTGAATGCTTTTATTTTCTGACCACCCCATGTAGATAATTGAAAATGTTAAGGGGTACAGATGAGATATGTTCTGTGCTATCAGGTCCTGCTTCTCTTCCTCCAGGGAGGTTGTTCTGTTTACTTTGCTCCTATCGAAATGTTTTTCTCTATTGCCATGTTTCTGTACAAATGTTGAGATTTTCAGGATGCTGCTCAGCCACAATGTAACTAATTATTTTTAGTTAATGTAACTAATTAGTTAGCTAATTTAGTTAATGTAACTAATTACTTTTTTCTTTCTTAACTAACTTCTTTTTCACCTTGGATGGAAAAATCAACCATAACAAGCATTTAGTAAAGGTTGTCCATTGTTTAACTGATTGTAAGTTGAAAGTTCCATGACCTGTCCTGGTGAGGAGAATTTTTTCACTTGACAATCTGTGAGTAACACAGTCTTGGATATTACCTGATTCTAGATCTGTCCACATCTGGGTGAATCCTCTCTTTAAAAGTCAATTTTTTTTCCCCTAGCAAATATTTTCTGTAATTCCCGTTTTGGAACTGGTAGCAGATAAAAGCTTAATATAAAATGAAACGATTTTAATCTCATCTTGGCCTTATTCAAGCCATGGCCTCAGGCATTAGAAATCCTCAGGCTCTGAAAGAAGGTGGGAGGAGAAACCACCATATATTCTCTCAAAGAGCTGTTCTGCCAACAGTGGAACTTGCAGCTGCATGGGAAAACACTGGATTCAGGCTCCCACTGTCATTCCAGCCCATTCAAAGCAGTCATGGTCCCACATCCAAGAGTGAAGGTGCCTCATTTAGAAGACATTAAGAGAAAGGAACACACAAGAGTTCTTTTGTATCAGAAATTGTAAGAAGTTCATTTCCCAGCAGTGTTCTCTACATTATGCCACAATATTATTCAATAACACTTATGCTTACCAGTAATAATATTGATTTATAAAGCACAATAAATTGCTTAAAACAAGGCCTAACATTGTTAATTTTGCCTGGGCTCTGTTTTGTGAGTGTTTGACCTTAGGTAGTCAGAAAGGATCCATCAAACTCACAGAAAAGCTCTTTATAGGTTGATTCAGTCACTGCAATGGAAGAGATTATATTCCCATTTCAAATCTCCTCACACTACCATTTTAGAGTACAATGGCATTTTAAAAGTTTCCTTTATCTAGATGTTTTATAGAGAGCTTTCCCTCTAGCTCCCCATGCCATAAGATTTAAAATGCATTGAGATGAATACAGTGATAGAAGCAAGTGTATAATTAATGTACACATTTGGAAAAAAAGCTATGGCTTGGAACTCAAAAGAGGCATTGACAGCCCTAGGATTCCTTTCAGACCCACTTGCAATTTAAGCTTCTTTGAAGATAAAAACTTGTCCAAAACTTGTATGATACTTTACTAACAGGTCTTGCCTGTCAGAGCACTAATGGTTTCCTGAGATTAAACATCCCTCTCAATGCCATTAATAAAGGAAATGGTGTTGGAATGACAACTGCATTTTAGACCGTGCTTCTTCTCATCCCACGTTGACTCTCTGGCTGGTCATCCTTCCTGGGAGCTCCAGGGCAGCCAACCAGCCAGGGATCAGATTTGGGGTAGCACATGCAAATCCATGGCTCTGATAGCTGGGAAGATGGAGAGAATGCTGCCCATGGCCTCGGGCACTGCTCATGATAATGACATGATTCCATTATAGACTTCATCCCAGGAGCCAGACTGACTGATTTCCCCTCTCTTGTGCCAGTCTGGGAACTCAGAGCCATCATCCTTCTCCACAAGGGGCTTTGCCTGCAGCACTAAAGAGCTCCATGCAGTGAATCACACTGGAAATAGATGGGCAGCACCTCCACTTGCCATTCTCTCCTTGAGAACATCATGGAAGCTGCTGGGCTGGGCTCTTACAGAGCAGAAAAAGAGGGAAAATAGGAAAGAACAAGCTTCTTATAGCCCCAGTGTTTGTTCTCTGGAAAACTGGTTTTCTTGAGTAGCAGCCAGTGTTGATGCCGTGCTGTTCCAGGGGAGGTGTTCTCCTGATGGATGGAACTCAGTGGCTCTGGAAAGCTGCATTTTCTCTGCTCAGAGTAAGGTTATTAACTCTGAAATCCTCAGGCTTTTAAAGAAGGTAGGAGGAGAAAACCACCATATATTCTCTCAAAGAGCTGTTCTGCCAACAGTGGAACTTGCAGCTGCATGGGAAAACACTGGATTCAGGCTCCCACTGTCATTCCAGCCCATTCAAAACAGAGGGAATTTGCCATGCTATTCCATGGGACGTATTCTCCTGATGGATGGAACTTGGTGGCTCTGGAAAGCAGCATTTTCTCTGCTCAGAGTAAGGTTATTAACTCCATCAGACCTGCTGGTCTGCCTTGGCAATGGGCAGGAGCTTGATTTCTGAAGGGGAATGATGCACGTTGGGCACAAAACAAAATGTTTGGGGCTGGAGAGTTTGTGTTAGAGAGAGTACAAGACAAACAGGAAAAGAAAGGGGTGACAAGAGAAGGGAAAAGCACTGCTTGCACAGTAATATTAAGATTAAAAGCAGAAATTATGTGGATAGTATATAGGTAGTCATATTTATGTGTCATATAAAAAGGAAGATAAGGCTATGATTTTACTTAGAGTGACATTGCTAAAAAGGGAAATCAGCTCTAATTTTAGGACCTACTAGTGACCCAGAAAGCATCTGTGAAAACCTCCTCACTCAACATGCTAGAAATAATGTACCATAGCCCCTCACCCTGAACTTCATCCCAGCTTTGACCCTGCTCCTAAACTTTACTCTCATAAACCCAGTTCCTTCTGGAGTCTGAAATATTTCCTCAGCTCTGGAAGCTGCTCATCATTTCTCACTTGTCCAAATCCAGGCATCCCTGCTCCTGCAGACAGGCAGACACTTCTAGTGTTCTGCATCCCTGTTTTATCTTCAGAGATGAAACTTCTTCTTGTCTCTCCCAGAGAGTTTAGGTCTTCATAGCTCCGTATTCCAAAATACTTCATTTAAGAAAGACCTCAGCAAAATAGAAAAGCTGTTTTCTAAAATCTCTAAAAGCTCCAGCTCTGTCTGTGGCACAGTTATAAAACTGTCATTTTTAAAAAGGGCTCCATCTTCCATATTCTACTCCCCCAGATTCCTCAGCAGTGAATTTCAAAGGATGATTTTTTGCTGCACTAATAAATGTTCCCATTGATATGTTCTGAACCAAAAAAGAACGACAAAACTTTTACAAAAGCATTTGCCTACTTTCTCTCTAAACATACAGCAAAATAAATAAAATCCTTCTATAGCAAAAACTGTGGAAGAAACTCAAATTTTTTTAGCCAAGCCAGTTTCTCTCAGTGTCAGAATAACCCAGTCCCTGAATCCAGTAAATAAAGGATTTGTAGTAGGTCAGGGCAACCTCAACTTTGAAATTCTTCTGAATTTGTTACGGATGTGGCCATTGTTTTCAGTTTAACTCTTCCAAGAAAGGATTTGCTGCTTGTGGAGAAGGGCTGTAATGTTATTTCTGAGCCCACTGTTGACAGAGAGACACCAAGGAAGGCAATGGGCTCAGCCCAGGGTTAAGAGGGGATTCAAACAAGAGCTGTAATTACCTGCACAGAATGTATCCAATATTTAGGAAATTTTTTTCAGTTGCCCAGCATGCATTAAGAGCTCTAAAAATTGGAAACTGGAATTGGCAATGTTCAAACTGAAAATGGAATGCACCCTCTGTAGTTGACTGCCACAACAGATTGCTGAGGATTTCTGAGAAATCCTCAGAATTTAAGTCAAGATGAGATGTTTTTTCTGGGGGACAGTTTCTTCCCAGTCCCCAAGGTGTGACAGCAAGAGGCATTTGGTGAAACTCCTCTGACTTCACTGAAAAGGGGGCAGGTTGAAGGGATTAGGGTGGTCTTCTCTGTCCTTCAATGAAAATGATTTCACAATCAGATCAAGGGTGGCAGCAAACTGCTTTTTATGAGAATTGTATCTTTTCTGTTAATACTGTGTTTGAACCTCAACTCAGGGAGCGAGCTTAGAACAAAAGGTTTCCTCAAGGCATAAAATAAATATTTTACAATGTAAAGCTTGTAATATTTTCTTGGTGGCAAAGCAAGTCTGTCTTGCTGGTCAGTTCAGGAACTACAGTTAACCAATATTTTCTGATGTATTCAAATGAAAAATATGACCAGAAAGCAGAGAATTTAAACAAAAAAAAAAAAAAAGAGGAAGATTTTTTTGGTAACTGATTAATTTTTTGGTGGTTTGGTTTGTTTTTCGCTTGAAAATTACATTTGCAGTACAGGGTAATTTACTGGTTTTAGTGACTGCATGAATGGGTTCAATATACACAATGAAGATTATTTTCACTTTACAGGCAAAAAATACTTGTGTGTAATTTTTTTTCCGATTCTCTCTACTCATACACAGTAATTCCATCAAAGCTGCAATTAGAAGTTATAGGTTTTCTAGTTTCCTAAAAGGAAAGGAAAGTTGTGAGAGAAAACATCAAGACCTGACAACCAAGATGGAAAATCCCTTACCAGAAAGCAATTCTCAAATGCTAATTTGGAACACTGGTGATGTGTAGGGTCTTTAAGAACTATGGGGTCTGTTTAACCTCATTCCTTTGACTGGTAAATGGCATTAAATTTCAGTTAAGTTACAGAAATCACTCCCTGCCATCATTCTTCACATTTGTTTTTTATTGAAAAACGGCATCTGCCAGAATGTGTCTGAGGGGAAAGGCAGTCTGGATCCGGGAGAGAAAGAAAAGGATGCTGGAAAGCAGAAGGGTTACACAAAAATGTATTTATCTGGGTTCTACTGATAACTGTGGACCTAAAAGTATTAAAAAATCCCCGTGCTGAGTATGTGTCACACAGCCCTGGTCATTCAGCCACTGGCAGCACTTGGCTTCTCAAATATTCTTTTTTTGCTGCATCTTTGATTTCTGCTTCTGTGTTAATTTTGTACATGAGCTTTTCTCTCTATTTACCTGGGACCTTCAGCAGGATCTTGCAAGAAAAGCTCTTGCAAGAGGAATCCTAATTGATGTGGCTATACAAAAGACTCAACAAAGTGGTGGCTGAGGCAGAGTCCTCAGGTCCCTTGCACTTAATTCCCAGAGTCTGTAACCAAAACAGCTATTGCTGCATCTGGGAGAAGCCAAGGCTGCCTGTCTTGTCTAGATTTGAGGACAATGAGTCCTTCTCACTAATACCTCTATCTGGTATCTTAATTGGCAAGTAAATTAATAAAAGATGTGTTTATTGCTGTGCAATGAGCTTGTTTGTTTTCCCTGCTGTCATTGATTTACTTTGGAGAGGGGAAGGAGGCAAGTCTTTGAATTCACTTCTATCCCTCTTACAACTGGAACATCATCACTTTTTAGGAATCAGTCTTTCTGCCTGTGTATTTTCTCAAAATGGAGGCCAAAAGTATAGGAAACTGGAATTATCACAGTAAGGTCAACTGTGGTGTGACAGTGTTTCTTCAAGTTATCCAATTTATCTAGTTCTGCACCTAAGTGATTTACATCAAAAGGACATGGACTCTTTCTTGTTACAATTTTAAAATTTACCTAGTTCTAACAAAAAATACTCGTTGAATCTGGTCCACAGTTGGGGAAATCATTGCCTTAATTTCAGTTTCTACCAAATCAGACTGTTTTAGAGGAATAGTCACATCAGAGGCCACACAAAACCAACAGGAGCAGCAGCAACCTAGCGGTTTAGTTTCTATTTATTTATTTCCCAACAATTATTTCATTATGGAGTACTTTCCCCACTTCTAATAAATCACCCTCGTTGCTTGTCCTGTCCATAACACATGACAGAGCATCACTGTCAAGGCCCCTTGTAATTCCCAGCGAGTCGCCCCCAGCTACTCAGCAGAGCAGAGTCGTTTGCAAATGAAGGACATTTGTCTGAGTGACACATTTCTGAATGAGAACTGCTTTGTTTTGCAGAGAGTTTGGCCGCTGGAAAGTAAACAATCTCGCTGTGGAAAGAAGAAATTTCCTGGGCTCCCCACTGCCGCTCGCCCCCGAGTTCTTCCGTAACATAAGGCTGCTGGGACGGCGCCCGACCCTTCAGCAGATCACAGAAAACCTGATCAAGAAATATGGGACACATTTCCTGCTCTCAGCTACCCTGGGAGGTAGGGTTGATCCTTGGGGATATTTGGGATGAGCTTGGTGCGAGTAGGCTAACAGTGCTGGTCACAACTGTTCCTCCTCCGAGCCGCTTGGACGGGCAGCGCTTGCTGTGGGAGCAGGTTTTGCCCACAGGTCTTGTGGGTTCTTCTCTTTGTTGGTGCTGGGTATAGAATTTTGTGCACAAAAAGAGAAGAAATCAGGTTGCTAAGACTGAGGTGCCTCTAGCTGAGCTCCTGCTGTGCTGCCTCGTGTCTTTTTGGGCAGAGGTCATTAAGAAGAGTGACTTCTTTTTTTCTGTAACAATTTACATTATAGAGCTAACAGAAGTATCTGGGTTCCATTGCAGTATTTCCAACAAATCTTTTAATTTATGAGACTTTTAAACTGCTTTGTCTGTTGGAAAGTCCCTATATTGTCACTCTGCCCTTTTTAGAATTAGTCTTCACTTAACCAGTGGGACTGCATTTTCAAAATGGGATGATGAGGCTTTGCCATGTCATTCCCATTAACTTAATGGAATCTGCATCTTTCAGTCCCCACAGACTAATCTGGAAAGGGTAGCCCCATGGATAATTGGGATCCAGTCACCAGATGGATTGAAGAAATCCAGTGAAGAGGCCTGATGTTCAAAGGAGAGCATAAATTGTTCCGAATGAAAGATAATTAGTACCTGTGATTACCCATCTAGGCATTACACAATGAACTGACATTTTAGAAATGCAGCTCCATCCCATCGTGGGTGATAATATTAGAGATAATTCTAGTGATTGAGTGTCCTTCCAGCAGGACAGCTTGTCGAAATCCTTTATTCACCTGAGGAATGGCTCTTTTTAATACATTTCATAAGTGAATCCTAGCCATTTGTAAAGGGAATGAGAGCCCTCCTAGTCTCTCTTGGCTGATAGCTGAGATCTGTAACAACCCAAATGGCTCACACAGGCTTCCTTTTGAAGGAGACCATCCTAGAAACAAGAGAAATTTCTGTCTTGCTCTAGTTATTTTAAAAAATAAAGAGCTAATTTCTATCATTATTTTGGGAACTAGTACCTCTGCGGCATTACCATTAGAATTTGAAGAACAATTTATGTGTGTCCACCAGCAATTTGCAACAAAAAATCCCTGAATTTCTCTTAATTAATTTGAATATTTTTGCATGCAAATATACATGTTTTATAAATGACTGATTTCTTGAGTACAGAACACATGGCACATTTGAATAGGAAAGCTAAATGCTGAAGAGAAAGAAAAAGTTTCTTAAAATATAGAGCATAAGAATTAAAGCTTTGGCTGCAGCATGCATCCCACCTCAAGGATTATCCAATGGTAAAAATTATTTTTCACTATTGCTACCTATCTGCTAATTACTAACTAATGTAAATAGCAGTAGCCCCTCTGCCATGTGATGGAATTCATTCTCAAGGTGAAATTGGATCTAACAGCTCTAGGAAAACAGTCTGACATGACCACAGCTGATCTTCACATTCAAAGCAGTAGTATCACCAAAGAGCCACAGAGCTGACAACCTTCAGGAGATCTGGACTGAAGTAAAACTAAAACTTCATGGTATTTCCTTTGAAGACATTTGAAAATTCCAGCTTAGACATTCAATATTCTCCCCAAAGCCTCAGGATTTGCTGCAGGGGAGCTGAGGTAGGGGACTATTTTCTCACCTCAGAAAGGCTCTAAAATGCAGTAGCTGCCCCAGCCTTGCCCAAATTTTCACTCAGAGGGAGACAGTGTTGACTTCTGGGCCCTGTCACTGCTTAATGAAGTCAAAGGGAGTTTTCATGTTAACTTGGGGTTTGATTTAGGTCCCCAGTCTCAATTTTTAGGCATGATTTGAGGCACACCTGCTGCCTTCCATTATCACTGGATGGGTGCTGAATACTTTGAAAAATTGGTTCAATTACAATAATTACAGGGAATTAGTAATTTCTAAGAAAGCTTTCATGAGGTAGCTAATAAACCCATACTTTCCTGGATGTGCTAGTTCTCATTTTTGGGCTGGATTGAATGGGGATTTCCACAGATGCTTGTCCACATTTGATTAACACGTAATTAGATTTTTTTCTTATTTTAATAATGTATTAGTACTTTCCCTTTAATTACAAGTTGTTTTATTGTGAAAGCTTGTCACTTATGCAGCTTGTTAAAATCAGAAGACCAAACGGAGCATGCACAGTACTTTTATTTAATGAATCCCCAATCATCTGTATTCATGGACAGAAAGCAAAACTTGGCAAATGAACGAGGCTGTGATAAGATTTGTGTGCCTCTGTGACCATTTGGTTTCCATAAAGATCCCTTTTTGAGCATAAAGGGAACTCTTGCACATGGTTGTTTGTGAAACATTCCCTAGTCTTTATTCACAAACACAGAAATACGCTCCTCAAGGGCATTCAGAAATGAGAGCTAAGGGAAAAAAGTCCTGTATTTCTTGCTGCCACGAGATAATGTGGAAAGTGACATTTCTCACTGCTTTTATTCCTTATGGAAGTTTTATCTCCTTGTGCCATAAGCCCAAAGTCCACGACGAGCTGCATGACCCTGCGTGACCCAGCGGACTGAGCGCTCAGTATGGCTTTCCCTCCTTTTGTTTCTGCATTTTGTTTTGCATTTATACTTTTCCCTTTTGCCTGCCCACAATATCATGCCACGACGGGGCAGTTTGCTGAAACTACACTTTAATGGCATGCAAAAAAACAGATGTGAGCTTCAGAGCTGGAGGGTGTTTGAAACCTGGGGTACTGCTGTGGGATGAGGACAAAACCGAATTCCTCACGCGTTAGACATTCCCTTTAATGCTCTTCCTACAGAAAAGGCAATAGAGTTGGTGATGAGGATGATTAGCACACCACCATGACAGGCTCTGTTCCAGCCATTGGGGGGAAGTGAGGCTGGTTTGGGTGCTCTGCAAGACTAACACAGTGGGCTTTGCAAGGAAGTCCTCCTTGCACCTGGAAATCTCTCTGAATTTTCGGGACATTGCCAAAGCTTCTTGTGAAACCAGAACCTCGTTAGGCAGCTGTCTAAGTGGTCATCTGAAACGTCCCAGGTCGATTTATTTTTACTGCTCTTGTCAGTCATCTCGGCTCAAGGTGGTCATTACCAGACCATCAATCCATTCAGCTCTCTGGTCAGGAAACAGCCCTTGATCTGGTGAATCAGAAGGAAAAGAGGCAGTTTTGTCTTTAAAACAGACAATCTTAACGGGTGTGGGCAGATCAACTTGACCCCAGCCCCTCTCCACTGATTACAGCCCTTCCAGAGTGATGGTTACACCTTTACTTTTCCATGAGCTTTTCTGCCCCTCATTAATATTCCCCTGGAGCTGCCTGTTATTCTGCCTGCAGAGATGGGGGAAATTGTCAGGTGGTGTAAAACAGTGAATCTCAATGAATTCTGAAGGATTTATTAGCACTTACACTAACTGCTGATATGACCTCTGCTTTCCATAACACTCTCTCAAGGTAAGATACAAACTATTGGCAAGTAAGGGAAGGAGAGGAAAGTCTCAAATGGCTGATGTGAGAAAGAAACTTGAAAATTTTGCATCAGACTTGCAAACATCAGTCACACCCCCCCATCCGGGTATGCAAATTCTCCAGAATTTAAGATTATGGAAGCTAAGGGGGAGGAAAAAAAAGCACAAAATACCTTAACCTTCTTTCCTCTCCCGTTTACTTAATGAAGAAAAAATTTAAATCCTCAAGCAGATGGTCTGTATAGAATTAACGTGCCCTGTTATTCACTTGAACCACGGAAATGATACCACATCTGGCCTGACATTAATTTATATCGTTTTTGAGCCTGTGCATTTCCATCAGCATCTGCTTAAGTTTGGGAAAATGACCTGATAAAACCCTAATGGTACCTTTGGTGATCCAGACAGGAATAGATTTTCCACCAGCTAGTAGTAGCTGGTGTATTTATTTAGGTGTAGTTATTTAGGTAGTGGCTGAGGTATTTTATTTAATCAGAAGCCTTTGAGGAATTCGGAGGCCAAAGACCTTTAGTGCTGTGTAAGATACATTTATGTGTATGAAGAGAGGGCTCTGAGTAGACATCTGTGGGTCATGCTTAGCTACAGCTGCCTTGGAGTGTTGTCCTTTTATTCCTGTTTCCTCTCTTTCTGACATGAAGGGATGGGAACTGCTTGGATCACTGCCTTTTCCTACCACTTCCCAGTCTTCTAAACATGAAACACCAAGGCCTATAATCCCTTTATTACTCCTAAAATGTGGGTACAGGCAAACAATCTCTCAACAACTGAGGCAGAAAATAGCACTAAGTATTTAAATCATATGAATATGCATTGTTACGTGTAACAAAATATATTTGCTCCTTCAATAGATGGTTATATTTAGTCACAGTTGTTGCAGCATTATTCCAATTCCACCATGTTGACGGAGATTTGCATTTTTAATTTAAATAATTCCTGAATATGTTCTTAAGACAAACACAAAACTAATTTCTAATTTCTGAATGCCATTGTTATTTAGGAGTCTTACATCTAAATGGCCACAGACAGGTTGTATATCTGGGTAAATTTCTATATACAATAACATACATAAATTTCTATATAGAATAACATACATAAATTTCTATTTCTACATATATTTTTTTTTTTACAGCATGTGTTATTGAGAGCTAGTTGAATTTATAAATATATATCATGGAAAATACGTTCCTATAAACCTAGCAAGAATTAAAAATTGAAGTTAAATTATAAGCTTCCATACTCCAGGGCTGGTGGGAACAGAACTGGACACTGGCAAGGTCAGTGAAGAGTGTGACCATCAGTTCCCTGCCCCTGCAGTGACAATCTGTCAGGGACAGCCCTCACATGGCAATAAAACAGCCCTGTAGTGACTGAGAGCTTCCTGAACCACCCACTGGGCTTTGTGGCATTGTTCTGTGAGCATAACTGAGTGTTTCCATGCTACTTCCTTTAAACCTGAAAAAGTGAAGTTTACTGCCTCTTGAATTTTGGGAAGGAGAGTGAATGCTGCTTTCAGAGCTTGTGAAAAGCACAGCTGGGAGGATTTGATGCTGAATAATCATGTTTTATATAAGTGTTCACTGTCATTACTCCTTTTCAATTCTTTAAATTCATAACCTTGTTTTCTAAATCACACTTGTTTTTAGCTGATGCTTGGATGTCTTCTTAGCCTGTTTTATGGTGGCAGACAGTAATCAGTGAAAACAAGATTCATCCACGTTTTCAATGTGACAGAAGAGTCTCTTTTGGCATGGGTTTAACTTTCTCCAAATGAACTTAAAACTCAAATTGTTGTCCCTATATCAGAGATGGCAGTGTTACTTCCCAACTCTGGGAGCTTTGGGTGTTTAAGGGAGCCCTTTCACAGTTCTGCAGGGACATGGGTGCCTAAGCACAGATGTAGGGGGGAATCCACTTATTCTGGCAGCTTATTCTCAATTGAGAATCCATTTATTCTCAATCAGCTCTGCCAGATGAAAAACTCTGGAAAGTCTTTTGGGCAGCAAATATTTTGGAGCTGCCCCTGATGGCAGCTGCTAGTAGCACAGTGCCTGAGAATGCCAGTGATGAGCCAGGACTCCTTGTGTGGGATTCCATGTAAGCATTCCAAGTCATTTCAGCCTGAAAACCCAAACATATCTGTCAGGGCATGGGGATGATGCCCTGTGCAGGCTGAGCTAGAACAGAGTTAAAGAATAAAGCGGGGATTTATTAAAAGGCCTCAATGGATCCACCTTGGGCAGCACAAGAGCCCAGCCAGGGCTGCACCCAAGATGAACCAAACTGGTCACAAAATGGACAATGGGTCATGGGGTCTGACACTTTTATCAGTTCTGGTCCATTTGCATCTTGGAGTTAATTGTCCAATTCCAGCTTTAGGTTCTGCAGTCCCATCCTGCTTGTTTTTCTCTCTTCAGCCCACGTTGTTTGTGCTCTTGGGCTGAGATTTGGATCATTTATCCTTGGTCCCCAGCTAGAGCAGGAATTGTTTTGTCTCCCTGCTCTGTGCAGAGAGCTCACCAATCCCCTAATACGAAGCTCAGAACTGCACACTAAAGCAGCACAAAATCCAAAAAATATAAAAGCTAAACCCTGAGGCATCAGGGACAGAGCCTGCAGGGCTGGGGGTGCCAGGGGATCCTGCCTGCCAGAACACACCCACCAGCCACTGCCACGGAAAGCTCAGGGCCAAGCAGGATGAAGCAACTAGGATGATGTGATAACTCTGCCCTGGTCCAAACGTTATTTTCCTGAGATGTTCTAATCAAAGTAAATCATCACAACACACAAACCTGTCCTTTTGCAAGGTTTGTTTGTTTGTTTGTTTGTTTGTTTTTGAAATGGGAATTTTTGTTGCAGTTCTGCTGTCTGCTCCTGGAGAGCAGGGAACGGGAAAATGCCTGAGATTTTTTTTTTTTACGTGAACAAAGCTCAACAAACTCTGTTTTAATAATAAAAATTAGCAGAATTCTGTTGAAGTATAAAGAGCCCCACCATCTCTACTAATGATCAATAATAATACAGATCAATCAAAAATATTTACATGAGAACAAGGTGTGGTGGGTTCTCTGTGGGCTGCAGAAAGTTTGCTATGGAGACAGGCTGGAAGAGCTGGGGTTGTTCAGCCTGGGAAGAGAAGGCTCCGGGGAGAATTTACTGTGACATTCCAGCACTTAAGAGGCATTATAAAAAAAAAGAGTGTCTTTTTACATGGGCAGATAGTGATAGGATAAGGGAGAAGGGTTTTGAATTAAAAGGAAAGAAACATAGATTAGAGGTTAGGAATATCTCAACATCACCCTGAACTCCCTGTGAGGGTGGGCAGGCCCTGGCACAGGGTGCCCAGAGAAGCTGTGGCTACCCCTGGATCCCTGGAAGTGTCCAAGGCCAGGGCTGGAAGCAAGCTGGGCTAGTGCAAGATGTCCTGGTCTGAGGCATGGATAGAACTGAATGCTCTTTAAAAGTCCCCTTCTACCCAAACCAGTCTATGAATCTATGATTCTGTGATAATGAAACACAAAGAACCGTAAAAAAAAGTTTTTTTAATCTTTCCTGGAGATTTTCTGCAGCTTTAAGTCTTTGTTTTCTTTGCTGTTAGAATTCATTATATTTTCAGTGGAAAGGTGGTTGAGCTTGCAAAAGCCACTTTAATCTAAATGAACTAGCTCAGACCTCTGGAAAAGGGGAAGACATGGAGAGAAAGCTCCTATTAAAATTTTGCACCTAATCTGTGCAGCCTGAACTGGTCGCTGGCACCAGCTCACCCTCTGAGTTCTGATGTTGTCTTCTCTGACACCACAGAACCATGGAATGGGCTGGGCTGGAAGGCATCCTTGGGCTGTGCTGCTCCAAGCCCTGCCAGCCTGGCCTTGGAGACTTCCAGGGATCCAGGGGCAGCCACAGCTTCTCTGGGCACCCTGTGCCAGGGCCTGCTCAGCCTCACAGGAAGAATTTCTTCCTAATATCTGTTCTAAACCATGTCTTTGCAGCTCCACCAACAGCTGCACAAAGCCCACGGCCCCTGGCTGAAATCTCAGCCCACTCCATTGTTTTTGATCCCAGAAACACCTTTTGTCCTGGCTGGAGACACATAGCAGGTGGGGACAAGTCAGGTTTTGTTGCATGGGCACAGTTGAATGCCAGCAAAGCTGCAACCTGGAGCAGGTTCTGATGGCACATTTCTCTCAGGGGACAGGTTATTAGAGTCGACTGTGCTTTCCCAGTTCCCTCCTCACAGCAGCTGTGAACCTTTGTCCACATATTACAGCAGAAAGATTAAATAATTGGGTGGGGAAATCCTGGTGCTTAAGGAGGCTGTGTTAATTCCTGGCTCTTTGGAGCTTCAGGCAATTAATCCCTGCATTGACAACTTCATGCACAAAATAATGACCCATCAGGAAACTGTGGGAGGAGAAGCATAAATGTAGTGGTGGAAACGGAGGTAAGCTCCAGCTGGAACAGCCACCTGTCCCTTCCAGGACAAAAGGAATATTCTGGACAAGCCCTGCAGGTCTAATTGGATAAAAAGCTCCTGTATAATGCCAGTTGTGCCTGTGTAAGGTCTGAGGGGCTTGACTGAATTTCTGAGAGGTTGAGAAACACATAATGTAGGTTGGGGAACAAGGAGTGTGCTCGTGTTAACCACAGACAAATTATATGAGTCAAAATCTGCCAGCAGATGTGATCTCCTGCACAGAGGCACACGTTCCTCCCTTAGCATTGCTCACCACCAAGATTAGCTCCCTTTAAAGATGATGTCATGTTTCCATCCTAGATTTTTATCCTACAGCTATTACTTTTTGGCACGTAATCCCATCTGAAGTTGGCATGCTTTGCACAGGCACGGTGCCACTGCAGCAGATGGGTGAACAGTGAAAGTAGCACAAGTGGCAAGTCAGACCTTAGCAGGGTAACTTCCTTTCCAGGAACTAGGAAAAGGCACTCTGTGGAGTTCTTCAGCACCTAAAATCCAGGTATAATGACATTATTAATCAATTGTTGAACTAAATGCTGGAGAATGCAGGTTACCCACGCTCAGAGAGTGAGGAAATTTACTTCTGTCCAATTTATTTTGGACATAAATTGCACAGAAGAAAATACTCAGTCCAGAAATTACTTTTCCAATTTGTTTTGTGATGTAAAGAGTTTTGCCTAAATGCTTTGCTAAACGAATGAATTCTTGCTTAGCCGGAAACACAGGAAAATATATCCATGAACTAGATGATAAACATGTAAAATTTGACAGTATCAATAGGTGTGTTCTGGAAATGTTGCTAAGAACTCAGTTAAGCAAGTCAGAGTTTTGGGTTTCAATAATCTTACAGAAATTAAAATTTCTGAATTCAGTGGTATTTATCCACGTCTCTGTTAAGAGGCAGGAAGTGAGAAATCCACAACGCAAGATGCCGGAGCTTCTATGTTCTTTTGGAAAAGCACCAACTTTGTGAAACCCCCCACATTTTTCTGTTACAGAAATTTGGTTCAAGGCAACTGTTCCATCAGATTTCAGGCACCGCTGAATTTATCAGGAAGCACGTGGTTGCTCATAACAAGGTGTAACAGGGTGCCTTTCCACTAAAATCAGCTATGATAGGTGCTATGAGAGAACAAACAAACATCTCAAGTTTTAGTGGTTTAATTTTCTTTTATGCTAACATAGAACATTACAGAATGAACGACCTTGGAAATAAACATAGTTTGTGTGTTCTTCAAGTCGAACATCTACAGAATCTCTCTGTACTGCTGCACGTTGCTGATGCCTGCTGGGGCTTCTCTCTCCCTGCCCAGGAGAGGAGTCGCTCACAATTTTTGTGGACAAACGGAAGCTGAGCAAGAGGTCAGAAGGGAGCGACCCCAGCGCCAACAGCTCCGCGGTGACGCTGGAGACCCTGCACCAGCTGGCAGCCTCCTACTTCATCGACAGGGACAGCACCCTGCGCCGCCTGCACCACATCCAGATCGCCTCCACCGCCATCAAGGTAGGGACAGCTCCAGGGGAGGGCCCAGCCTCACCAGCTGCTGCTCAGGGGCTGTGGTTTGGTTGGTAATTGTCAGCGAAATGATCCGTTCTATTCTCTTTGTTTTTTGCTCAAATCAAAATGTTCGGTTCGTAAGGAAGGTGCTGGCGTGGCAGAGGGTCTAAAGTTGTACTGGAGATATCAGTGATGGATGATGCACAATTTGATTGGCACAGGAGTGTTTATACAAGTGTTTGGTCATTGGGACAACCTCATGAACATGTGTGATCAGTAACTCCATTTACAGACAGATTAATATTTCTCACACTTCTTTATTTTTCTTCCTTATTTATTTATTTATTTTAGAGATAGTTATTGTACTCCTGTGCTCAAATTCCTTTTTTTTTTAAATGACCCTTGGAACAGCTTGGAGCTCTTGGCTCTACAGTTTTATGGAGATGTATTATTTTCTGTTAGGAACTAGTTTTAGCACAGTTTGTCAGTCAAAGCACCCTCTGTGCTGACTGCTGCAGGTCACTCCCAGCACTGGAGGATGTTTGGCCAAGATCAGTGCCCCACATAGGACATAAAGCAATAACTGCCCTCCTGAGGAGATCTCTAGTTTTATCTTACTCACTTGAAATATCCTCTCCCAGGTCATTTCCAGCTTTGAAGAGCAAACAAAATCGTAACTTGCAGTTGAATGTGCAGTAATTATGAAGCTCTTGATGTAAGATGTGATTTAGGATCCTTTCTGCTTGTTGGACCTTTCCACTGGTAACCAAGATCTTCATTAAAGACACCTGAAACCAGATGCAATTCCCAACGGCTTTAGCTGATACTCAAGAAAATATAAATTTACTTCCTTAGAAGTGTCTTTACTGGGAGAAGGATACAACCAGAATTTGTGGCTCCACGGCACATGTTCAGTTTGACTGCTGGTCTCTGCAGGATATTCCCAAATTCCCATCCATCCCAGAATGGTGCCATGGCAGCTCAGCTCAGCCTAGCTCAGGGCTGGTTATCTGCTGGTGCCAGACTTGAGCTGAGAGTGCAGCAGAACAAACCCAGGGTTTGGCTGGGGCTGCCCATCTCACCACTGGTCTTGGAGGAAGGACTGGAGTCTTCTCCCAGTGATGGACAAGGGGAAATGGCCTCAGGTTGTTCCAGAGTAGGTTCAGGATGGATGTTAGGCACAATTCCTCCACTTAAAGTGTGGTGAGGCATTGGAAGGGGTTCCCTAGGGTGAAGTCCCCATCCTTGGGGGTGTTCAAGAAGTGAATGGGTGAGATGTGGGTTAGTTGACAGAGTGGTTTGTATGTTGATGTTCTTGGGGGTCTTTTCAACCTTAATGGTTGAATTCTGTGATTCTTGCTGCAGACCATGGTATCACCCATCCCTCAGGTGTGACTTACCTTCATAACCTGACTGTTTATTACCTAGATACAGCAAAATCAGGCCCCCTCCACATGCAAAAATTCCTTCTATGTGAAGATATTGATGGCCGCAACCAGTGGTAACCCAAGTGACAGAACATAGAAATGTGGAGACAAAACACCGCCTGAAAGAAATCTGCCCTTTCTAGCCACTGAAATATTTTAAAGAAAATTTATGTTACAATGCAAAATTCAACCCTGCCCACCTACAATTTACAGAGTGAACCTGCTGCATGTCCAAAGATTTCTACAAACACTACAAATGAAAGATTTCTCTCCAGCCTCCTGCTGAGGTGGATGCAAACCAAGTGTTAGTCCACCAGCAAATCTGATATGGTTAATTGACAGCAGGAGCCTCCAGGAAATGGTTCTCACATCAGATGCACCAGTGCTGATAAATGAAACCCTGGCTTCTTCCACCACTTTCACTGAGAGGCTGGGAACATTTGCATGACAAATTTCTACTGTCAGAACACTTAATTGAACAAAAAACCTGTTTCTGTTGAAATGCAGGAGCACAAAAACAGCCAAGGGAGGCATTTTTATTTTTGTTCTATATGCACAGGTTTTTGAAAGACTGCTGTTTTTAAATTGGAAAACCATCAAGTAAAGTTTTAGATCCAGGGTGTAAGTAACCCATTTGAAGATTATTCATTAAAACATATATCCTGACATCTGAGTTAGAGTAATTTCCATGCAGCTGCTGAACCAGATCTCTGTCCCGGCTTGAGGGCTGGCTTGGGAGGGAGAAGTGACACCGTGAAGGACCAGGGTGGCCACCAGAGCCTCCCCTCCTGTGCTGCTGCAGGGAGGAGTGACCCCAGTGCTTGTTACACCATAGATTCCTGAGCAGCTTTTGGAGTCCCAGTGTCCCCAAAACTGCAGGAAAAACAAAAAAACTCCAACATCATTTTTAGTGTTAGAGAATTAAGGTGTTACTTTATTCTGGACAGGATGTGGTTCTGGCCAGGATGTGCAACAGAAATAATTTCATCCACATGTTGCAGAATAAATAATTCCATCACACATGCTTCTTTACTAGACTTTTCACACACTTATACAAACAAAACCCAGAGGAATTCATTGGTTCCATGCTCATTGGTCCCAAATTACACAGTTCTCAATATTTTGTTTCTTATGGATATTGATCCCTTCACCTTTGATGCTAATTAAATCCCCTTGTGCTGCTCCCAGGCTGTAGATGTTAAACCATCAGGCAACAGAGTCTTTTGAAAAGAAACTTTAATTCCTTTCCCCTGGGCAAAGACAAACAACCCCCTGGACCAAAGTTAGTTAAAACATTTAAAAATGGTACAATTTCCGACACCAGCACCTCCCCTGTCTGGTGTGCTCACCACAGCTCTGCTCAAAGCCTTCCTCTTTTGGATGGATTTGCCAAAGGAGCCCAAGGAAAGGTCTCACAGCTTGGCATAACTCCCTTTTGACCAGCATCAAAGAAATCCAAGATAAAGGTGTTGCAACAGCTTGAGAAATTCCCTAAAATTCTAAAGTAATATTAGAAGTTTTCCCAGCAATCATTTTTGATTGCTGACTAGTTAGCAATGACAACAAAAAAATCATGTTCAGGACCTAGCTGGTATTTGATACTGTCATTTGTTATTACTTTTGGATGGCTTTTTCATATGCAGTATTCTAGACTCTACCATACTAACAAGAATTGTTTATGTTTTAGGTAGAGAGAGCTGAGAGTATCAAAAATGTTTCATATAATTCATGCTCTTACTAGGAAGAACATAACTACCCTGTTGGGAATGCATATCTGAATAAACCAATGAAACAAAAACATGATATGGACCAGAAAAGACTTAAACCACAAATCAAAAGCCTTGACATTTGCAGTTAAATCAGAGCACTCTGGTGCACAAATGAAATCTGCCACTCAGGTTCCTGGAGTTTGGGGCTTCGAAATGAACAGGAAAAATTTGCTTTGCTATTTGGCTTATTGTTTGTCAAATTTCCTGTGACGATGGGCAGTCTGAAACTGCAGCAAGAGTTAGGAAAAAACAGCACAACTGCTTGCACACCTGCATATTTTCTGATTGCAGTGCTCAGAGACAGCTATCTTGATGGCTGGGACACCTCTAAAATATTATTTGAGAAGAGAGATTACAAATACAACTTCTTTCCTCCACAACCACACAAACAAAGCCAATATGTGTTCCTCCTTTTTTCCCCCAGATCGGTATAAGCATATCTTTTCAGGTTGTAGCACATCACTCTCACACCTCTTTTTTTTTCTATTTCTATGAAAAAAGTTTGCAGATCTTCTCCTAAAAAATCAGATAATTTTTATCCACACCTGATGTATCTTCTAAACAAATGACTACATTAATTCTGCGTCCTTTCTTGTAATTTTTTTTTTGTTTTTTCTACTACCTGTGACATAATTATCCTTAAAAGTAGCACTGAGGCTGCTGCTGATGGAGGCTTTGCATTAACCATGCAGACAATCCACTCTTTATTCCACATTAAAAGAGTTAACATCATCCCATGGCAGCATTTTCTGACTGGAAATCAAAATGTCCATGGGAAGAGCCCATAGCTTGGATCAATATTTAATATATTTCAAAGTCCCTGACACATACATTCTTTCAGCATGATTTTAGCACATGCATTTTAGAGCAAGTGCTAAGGCTCATGTGCTAAATCAACAGTTTGGAGCCCCCAGGGCCTCTCTGGAACCTCACCAGCTGCCTGAGGGCTGCGTCTCATTTGCATAACATTTACATGAACATACAGCCTGTTGTGTTTGAAATATGACACGTCCAACGCCGCTTCCTTGGCGCCCTCATTTCAGAGGCATTTTCCTACCAAAGCCTCTCTTCAGCTGCACGGGTGGCTGTTGGTTCTCCTTACTAACAACCTGCTGGGGTGATGGGGTGTGCTCTGCTCTTGTCCAGTAAAACCCTGCCCAGCTGTGGCAGCAGAATGCACATAAAGGCAGCAGAACACAGATGATAAAGGCAGCAGAGTACAGGTAAAGGCAGCAGAGTACAGGTAAAGGCAGCAGAGTACAGGTAAAGGCAGCAGAGTACAGGTAAAGGCAGCAGAGTACAGGTAAAGGCAGCAGAGTACAGGTAAAGGCAGCAGAGTACAGGTAAAGGCAGCAGAGTACAGGTAAAGGCAGCAGAGTACAGGTAAAGGCAGCAGAGTACAGGTAAAGGCAGCAGAGTACAGGTAAAGGCAGCAGAGTACAGGTAAAGGCAGCAGAGTACAGGTAAAGGCAGCAGAGTACAGGTAAAGGCAGCAGAGTACAGGTAAAGGCAGCAGAGTACAGGTAAAGGCAGCAGAGTACAGGTAAAGGCAGCAGAGTACAGGTAAAGGCAGCAGAGTACAGGTAAAGGCAGCAGAGTACAGGTAAAGGCAGCAGAGTACAGGTAAAGGCAGCAGAGTACAGGTAAAGGCAGCAGAGTACAGGTAAAGGCAGCAGAGTACAGGTAAAGGCAGCAGAGTACAGGTAAAGGCAGCAGAGTACAGGTAAAGGCAGCAGAGTACAGGTAAAGGCAGCAGAGTACAGGTAAAGGCAGCAGAGTACAGGTAAAGGCAGCAGAGTACAGGTAAAGGCAGCAGAGTACAGGTAAAGGCAGCAGAGTACAGGTAAAGGCAGCAGAGTACAGGTAAAGGCAGCAGAGTACAGGTAAAGGCAGCAGAGTACAGGTAAAGGCAGCAGAGTACAGGTAAAGGCAGCAGAGTACAGGTAAAGGCAGCAGAGTACAGGTAAAGGCAGCAGAGTACAGGTAAAGGCAGCAGAGTACAGGTAAAGGCAGCAGAGTACAGGTAAAGGCAGCAGAGTACAGGTAAAGGCAGCAGAGTACAGGTAAAGGCAGCAGAGTACAGGTAAAGGCAGCAGAGTACAGGTAAAGGCAGCAGAGTACAGGTAAAGGCAGCAGAGTACAGGTAAAGGCAGCAGAGTACAGGTAAAGGCAGCAGAGTACAGGTAAAGGCAGCAGAGTACAGGTAAAGGCAGCAGAGTACAGGTAAAGGCAGCAGAGTACAGGTAAAGGCAGCAGAGTACAGGTAAAGGCAGCAGAGTACAGGTAAAGGCAGCAGAGTACAGGTAAAGGCAGCAGAGTACAGGTAAAGGCAGCAGAGTACAGGTAAAGGCAGCAGAGTACAGGTAAAGGCAGCAGAGTACAGGTAAAGGCAGCAGAGTACAGGTAAAGGCAGCAGAGTACAGGTAAAGGCAGCAGAGTACAGGTAAAGGCAGCAGAGTACAGGTAAAGGCAGCAGAGTACAGATGATAAAGGCAGCATTTTTCCCCATGTCCTGTCACTGCCCACTGGCAGAATGACCCTGCTGATCTGGCCCAGGTGCTGTGGCCATGTTCCTACCAGCAGGTTAGAGATTTTGTGGTTCTGGGTGGGTGGCAGAGGGCTGTGCACAGCACATCTGGATTTCTCTACATCTGGATTTCCTGAGGCCCAGTTCTGGGAGGCAGCAGCGTGCTCCTCTCAGATGACCACGACTCCAGCTTGCTACAGGTTGTAATTCCAGCTCTGGCCCTAACAAACTTCTGCAAAGAGTCCAAGCAGTTGTGCAGAACACATAAAAACCACCTTGGCTGCATGGTAAATTAAATATTACTGAGCAGTCTCACTGCATTCTGCAAAATTACGAACACAGTTATGTTACAGCACTGCCATTAATGAAGAGAGGCTGTTCCATAGCTGTCTCTTGGAGGGTATTGTCCTCCATCCCAGAATAGACCCCCCTTTGTGGGAGCTGGGCCAGGTGAGTAGAGCAGAGGTGTTATTGTAGAGTCCAAACAGTTCTGGGACAGCCACAGTGCAACAAAGGAACAGGAGGCAACAGAAGAGCAGATGCATAAATTGAATTTTCCACCAGCTATTTACAGCCATTTACAGCCCATTTATTCCATCTGAGTGAGAAAGAATAAACATCCCTGAGAACGTGCCCTGTAATTCCAATTAAATTTTATTGTGCAATTTGCTTTTTACTTCCCCCAAACCACTTTTTCCCCTTTGCTATGAGAGATTTAAGCATTTTGTTTTATCGGAGAAGTTTAGATTGCAAAGAACAGGGCCCTGTTGTGGTGGTAACTATCTCTGATTATCTATAATTAACCCGTGAATGACTCATGGTGGGCTGTTAGAGAGGAAACTTAAGTGTAATGAAATGAATTCCTCACTCAAAACTCAGACTGAAGTACAGACCTTTTTTTCTGCCTTCTTTTTTTTTGTCTGAAAAAGCTTGTTTGGTTCAATTTTTCTTTCCTTTATACCTCCTATTTGCATGTGTTTTTCCATGAATTCAAGTAATTGCCATAATCAAAAGTAGGAATGCTGAAATACTACAAAGCCTTGAGCTTTTGTCAGATTTCTGGCAAATTCTACATCTCAACAGTTTGCACAGTTTTGTATAAACAGCCAATTTTTGGGAAGTTTTTGAAATCCAGAAATCAAGCCTTTCTTGCCCTCACTTTATCCATTCAGTTTGTGGGTAGAATTTAAGACTGTACAGCTGTGAAACCTTTTAGAGGACCAAAAAAAAGGAAAAACAAAACCAAAACTTTGTTTTGGAAAGTCCTGTGATAGCAGGTTTTTATTGATTTCATTGAAGAAATGAAATATAAATGTAAATTTAATTGCAGCAATCCACAAAATGAAGAGCCAGGAATTATTGATCCTTGTAAAAATCTGGAGTTTCCACCTTGTGTGGGTTTGGTGACATGGCTTAGGAGTGCCAAGGAAAAGCCACAGGACAGATTTCCAAGGACAGGTGTTGTTCAGGACCATTGTGAAATGCAGAGTTCTCCACTGCCCTGGGAGATCTGACTGCCTTCACACAAGACCAAAGCTTGGCATTTTTCCATGGGTGAGTTAAAAGTTAGGAAATATACAGGAATTTTGATCTTGAATGTTTTCCTTCCCTGAAATTTTTGTGAGAATTGAATACTTTTGCAGGTGTCTTTCGAAATCTCATTCAATATTAAGAGCTCCACAAACCCAGCTTGCTGTTAATATGGCTAGGTATGGATTTTAAATTTAAATTTGGGTCATTATTTTATCTTACCAGAAGGACTGGGACCTGCAATTAGACTTTGGGCATCACCCAAAGGTAGCTAAGAAGTCTCTGTACCATCTTCTACTGCACAGGATGTGATTTGTGTTTGTGCCACTATAAAAATGAAATACCTGAGGTTTCACACTTTTCTTATGTGGAAACTGTTGGAGATCCTTGGATTAAATTCACCATAGGTATAGCAAGGTATCTTGTGAGTGCTGTGTGTGGACTGTTCACTAATTTTAAGAATACACCAAGTGGAAGGTTAGGGATCTATTTGCATATCTTACTGAGGAATTTAAGGTGATGATATTAAAAAAAAACCCTTTAATTCATTTGGACAGTTGAGTTTTAATTAAACTGAATCTCCAGGGCTGCTTTCTCTGAAAGGTAACACAGAGGTCACTTCTTGAGCATAATTCCTGTGAGAATCTGGCCCTCAATATTTCAGAGAGGAAGAGAAAAGGGTGTGTGTGTGGGGGGAACCTAAAATATCTAAAGGGGTCTTTCAAGAAGGCTGGAGAGGAACTTTTGATGAGGAGAAGCAGTGATGGGAGAAGGGAAAATGGCTTTAAGCTGAAGGAGGGCAGGGTTAGCAGGGGTATTGAGAAGAAATCCTTTCCTGCGAGGGTGGGGAGGCCCTGGCACAGGATGCCCAGAGAAGTTGTGGCTGCCTAATTAAGAAATGACACTTAAATTATTTTTACTTTTAATCTAATAACTGACCACCTATGCCCCACAATGTGGACATTTTATCTGACTACACAATACTACCCAAATTCATGAAGAAGAAGGTGAAGAAGAACGACCGCTCTCCCCCCTAAAACCTCCATCTTGTTTTAGATATATTACTATATTCTAAAACCTTAAACTCTAAGTTTCCCACCCTGTGATATTGCAGATTTCTATTCAAACCTACACACCCATAATTCCAATTCTATCACTCAATTTTGGAAGCCTTCCCCACAGCCTCAGGTCAATGCAGTGCTCTCTTGGGGGTCAGTGCCTGACAACACAGAAAGTGTGAAATTCTCAGCAACCAGGGTTCCAACATCCCCTGAATCCCTGCAAGTGTCCAAGGCCAGGCTGGACAGGGCTTGGAGCACCCTGGGACAGTGGGAGGTGTCCCTGCCATGGCAGGGGTGGGATGGAATGGCTTCCCACCCAAAGCAGTCTGGGATGCTGCAATTCCAAACCCAGAGCAGGAAGTGAAGGCAGTAACATTTCACTGATCCCTCTCAATGCTCACTCTGCAGCATCACTGCCACAGTCCATCACTGCAGCTGCAGCACAGGCACTCAGTAGAGATGTGTCTCAGTGTCCTGGTTTGAACAGGCAGGTGTCTGCTAAGGAAGGCAGGAGCCTCCCCTGAAATGGAAAATGTAAAGCCCCTCCCTCTGAATTATTATAATTTTGAAATTAAAAGGCTCTTGGGTAAAGATATGGGAATAGGAATAACAGTTCTGTACTAGGAAAATTAAAAATACACATGCAATAGTACAAAAAAACCCCACNACCTGAGACACTCAACAGCCCCCAGCAGCAGCTACACTCTGTTACCTGTGCAGCAGTGTCTGCAGAGCATCACCAGCTCGCTGGCAGTGCAGAGTGAGATGCTTTCAGAACAATAAAATAGCACATAATAGAGATGCTTGGGTAAGCATTTTGGGAAGATTTTGGGTAACTGTTCCCCACTTAATAAACAAAACCCCAAACAACAGAATAGGATAGAATACATTATGTGATAGAGCAAAACAAATTGAAGGGCTCTTCTATTAGGTATGTTTAGTCAAGAGAGAAGAGTAAAAAAGAAAAAAACCAGGGAGATGAAGCCTGCCAAACCCTGAGCAGGCTATAAATATACATATGTAAACGAGAAACCTTAGCAGCACTCACACAACACTTGCCATCACAGTTGTCAAAAACCTACAAACAATTCACACTACAGTTCCTTAAATGTTCCATACTCTTTCTTCTTTCTTTTTTCCTCAGTAAAAAAGTGAAACTAAAGTAAATAAACCCAGAAGATGGAGAAGGGTTTTAATATTGAGAGCTCCACAGTGAACACATTGAACAGTGCAGTTAGAGCATTCCAGCGGGAATTTGGATTTGTACAGATTTCAATTTGATCTTTATTCTGGCTGGCTTGTGCATGGGTTGGGAAACTTCAGCACTCTGCCTGTCCTCCACCACCCTCTAATTGGCAGCTATTGCTTGCCAGCAGGTCAGAGAATGTCAAGCAAGGACTATAAAATTCACAGAACATTTCCCTGCCTCTGAGCTCTCAGAAATAGGAGGTAGCATGTAAAACACAGCTTGTATAAACACAGAGGTCAGATTAGGAAGAATATCTCAGACAAATAGAGACTCTGCATCAGAAGAAATCAGCTTAGACAAGGATAAAAGGCTGTGGAAAGTTTTCTGTTTTCATATTATTTTTCCCAGAGAATTTTTGGCTACAATACATTTTTGCATGTTTTGTTATTATGGTCTATGATTCAATCTGCAATCATCCCCTTTGATCTATTCATTTAATGTGAAAAATTATCCCTTGTGTGGGAATCCTTCACAGCTAACTGGCTGTTATATCATTGCTGTCTTCTGCACTTCACTGTTATTTTTACCTTGTAAACCTTCTCACGGAGCTCCAGCAGAATCTGCATGTCTGACAGCAAAACTATAATTTAATCTCTTACAGGATAATGCACATAACGCCTCTACATGCTGAAGCAGAGCTGGCTTTAAGAAAGGTTTCATTATTCATCCAGGAGACTTTCCACACTATGAAGTGATCATTATTCTCAGATCTTTAAAGCCTGAAAGGCTGGAAGCTTCACCACCATTCTGCAGGCTTTGTAGCAGAATCCAGTGAGCAAAATGAAAAAAATTGTTCTAATTTGCAAGGAATATGCAAATTAGCAAGGAATATTAGCAAGGAGTGTGCAAGGAATAAACGCTACTGATGTCAAGGAAGTTTCTGCTCATTCATGTTGGTACCACTGAGATCAGGGTTTCCACAAGCCAGCCTCAACTACCACCTTTCCAATTTATCATTATTATCTGTCATTCATTCTCTCTCCCTGGACAGCCCAATTTAACCCTTTAATTCCCAGGGAATAGCTAATATGTTGATGGGCTTTGGGTATTCTTCCTTTGAGTTTTATTAAAATTACTATGAAAAGAAATAATAAAAAGGCTCTTTTGTGTCATGGTTCTAATTGTTCATAATTTCCAACATATATAATAACTCCACCAAATGGAGGATATGGAAGTCTCCCAAATAATATGTAAATTTACAAGGAAATTTAATTTTATCTTGTCCAAGTGTATCTACACTCTGGCAAATGAAAACATTGTTCCATGTTTTTTCCTTCCACTTTCCATGAAATTCTTAATGTGTAAAATTAGGTGATGACAAAACCTTGAGGATAACAGAGAAAATGATTTGAAGATGGCCATTAAAATATTTTTCCTGTCATGTTTTAGTCTACTTTAGTAAAGTTTGTTCTTACTCCAATTCCCTGTTTGAAACACAACATTCTCAAGAATACTGAGCCCATAGTAAAATAAATAGCTCATGTTCCTTCAGGCATAAAAAATAAAATGTGTTGGTCTGCTGTTGTTGCTTTGGTGTTGGTTTATGCTGGGGAGGATCTGTCCTTCCTTGATGCAGATATCCCAAACTAACAAGTCTGTAGTGTGTGACCTGAGAGCTCTACCCTGATACCACTGTGCAATGGCTTAGAAATAATTGTGAATACATACAAGATAAATATTCTGATAGCAAAAGGGCATAAAGAAAACATACAGTGGCATATATGACTTTAATCCAGATATTTACGTCTGTAAGACCTTTAATTGAGAAAATAACTCTTGTCAAAAGGTTTTTCACTTACAGTACTGTGAAAGGAGCAGGGCATGGAGGTATCTAGGAATGTCCTTCTTCACTTGGTCATCTGCACAGAAACAAAGCAAAACCTGCAGGTGGTGGAGTTGCTTTCAATTCTGAGCAGAACTAAGTCCTCTCCCTTCCCTGGGGCTCCACAGTCCTGATAAGTGCTGCTTTCTTTTCAGAGGTTTCCTTTTTTTCCTTCTGAAATTCTCTCCTTCCCTAGATTCTTGTGCTCACAGGAACTCTGGCTCTCTCTTTTTCTGTTTTTTTGATGGAAGAAATGCACTTTCCCTTGTGATACATCATTCTTTGCCCTTGTCATTGGCTCATCTATGTAAGGACCAGAAAGGAATGAATAAAACCCCTTGGATAAGATCCTATATTCTATATTCTAAATATTTTTCCCTACCCATAGTAGGACACATTCATGTGTGTTTTAATGAACAGGTCTTGGTATTTGCTAGGTCTTTCTGTTCCCATGGATCAGGATGATGTGAAGGATTTTCCAGCTGGGCTCAGCAGTCAGCCTGGGTAGCGTTGCCCTCAGAGCCTAATTCTAAGAGCAGCCTTCTGTACATTAAAATATCTCTTCCAGTTTTGTTCATAAAATAACAATATTGAGACTCACCGGGTTCGCAGACAGAACTTTCCATATCAATGGAGCAGCCACATGAAATGAAGTTTAAAGCTTCAGTATTAAGTTGCTTTTCTTCTCTGACACAAATTTAGCAAAGCTAAATTCCCTTTAGCTTGAACAACTGATTAAATGATTAAATTATAGATCATCTGTAGCTGCCTGGTCTGTAGTAGGTCTGCAGAGATGCAGGAAAACACTCTAAAAACCAAGTTGCATAAAAACAAGAGTTCAGCAAAACTGTAAGTTGAGAGTTGGCCCTACCAATGAGACAGAAAGGGCAAATCATTTACCAGGGGGAATAAATGGGTGGGAAGTAATGAGGATGTAACCTAAAAATAAATCCCTGCACACATCTCTGCGAGCCAGGCAGACACCCGTGTTATGGACACTAATGTGATTCCTTGTGAGAGCTTGGGATGACAACCCCAGGAGGGGGAGTTTGATGGCAAAATAAAATGGACATGAAAAATGTCCTGCTGCAGACAGGGAGGTGTGTGCAGGCTGTGCTGAGCTGGAGTGCCACGGACACACAGATAACTCAGGAGTTTCTGGGCAGCAAATCTGAGACCTGGAAACAGCCTAAATTAGTGAATTGTTGGAGATGCTGCTGAAAAGAGTACTGCAGCCAAGTTTTAGAATTGCATAGAAATGTATAATCAAAGGTAAAATCTCTATAGAAAATTTAATTTTTAATTAACCTGCCCTTAAAATTTTGATCTTTAAGCTTCAAGACTTTAAATGCCTTTCATGTCCTTTTTAGGACCTAATGTTAACCTGTCACATTTTTTATTTGGCACAAGTTTGGGGTTTTTTAAATTTTACTTTTCTCTTAAAAATGGTATATACAGGATTTTAAAAACTGACCACATTAAAGGTATAATGTCCCCAAATGATCCAAAGATAATTTTTATATCTACCAAGAGGATTTTTTTTCTGATACCTCAAAAAGAAAAGGAACATTTTAACTTTTAATCCTGATTTAAGAAGGACTGTATTTTTTATTCACACTTTCCCAACATAAAAAAAAAAATCCATTCACCTGCAGTATTATTATGACTAATAATATCTGTGAGTCTTATAAACAGGCAAAGCATTCTGTCTACTTGAAACTAATGGGGACACAGTGAAAAATCCCAGTGGCCTCAGCACTGCCTGTTGGAGCTGGTCCATGAAGATACAAATCCTGTACCCAATACTCCTGGGAAGTCCTTGCATGGCATTTTGCAATGGGATTAAATGTAAGAAGATATTTAACCTGTACAGTACGAGCCCCCAAATTTCTTTGCAGCTTTTTGTCCTTTATATAGTAATGGAATTATGTTTGGAAAAGGATGGAAAGTTGGGAATTGGGTTTTTCTAAAGTAGGCATCTTTGCTTTTGCTTTGTGCAGATACCTTGAGATTTTTATGAACATGAAATATTATTTTAATTTGTATCTGTGCTGTTCTCTCTGTTTCTAATTTTATCTTTTAAAGCAAATATATAGATTTCATTTGCTGTTTGTTGCTCAGCTGTCTCTTTAGGCAATAAAAGCTGAGAAAAAATAATATTAGTGTTAATTTAGGTAAGATATGGGCAAGCAGAAGTAGCTAAATGGAGACTGAAACAAAATCCTCTGTTTTTATTACATTTTTACTAACTCTATTATTTCTCTGTATGAGAACTTCACTGTCACCTCTTCTTCAAGATTAATTAAAAGAGATAAGCTGTTCTTTTGGAGATAATGCCTGCCCTTATTCTCTGTGTGAGGCTGATGCACCTTTGATTTCTGCAAGTGCAGGAAATAAAGGCTCTGGCACAGCTGCCCTGCCTGGTTTTCCAGCAGCCTCATTTCCTGCAAACTTCCCTGTTGCAATCCAGAAGGTTGCATGGGAATGTGCCATCTGATTTAAAATGTCCTTGAGAAGGGAAAATCGTGGCTGTGGTGCCAGAGCTGTCGGCGCTGCCAGACTTGTTCCAAAACTCTTGTAGATTCTTCTGGAATTTACAGACAGTATATTGCCCCCTGAGATAGTGGGGAATGGACTTGAGCAGAGAGGGGATTGTTCCCTATCAGACAGACCTGAACGGCCTTAAAAAAATCACAGCATTTTCAACAGATGTAACAGAGCAGAACTCAAATAGCGTGAGTTCATTTCCAGTTCCCGAAATAGTCTGGTTTCTGAGGTATTTAATGTTTTATGTAAGGAGAATACATCCCAATTTCCTTGTTATTTTAAGGTAACAATGTGGTTCACAGTAAATTCCTGGGAGTGTAGAAACAAAGCAGCGCGAATGGAAGGATTAGGCTGATCTCTTGGGAAGCTTTAGTGCTGCATTCAGTAAAATTCAAAGTCATCTCCTTGCCCAGAAACTTGAAAGAAGTCCCTATTTCCCTTCTAATGAAGTTAATGGAAATTTTGCAATTATCTCTTTTGCAGAAAGATCAAGTTTACTGTTCCCCATTTTACAGATGACAGAAAAATATGATGGGAGTGTTCCCAGGTCTTCTGAGTTAGGGGGCTCTTCAAATTAAAGTGGCAGCCCTATGCTGCTAGAAAATCTGTTCAAAACATGTCATGCCTTTGAGGTATTGTTTTAAATTCCTGACAATTAAAAAAATCCTATTTCAAACATGAATCCAACCCCTGACATTGTGAATGCTCCTGGTTTGTCTGTACCTCCTTCAGAAATGTTCATCCAGCCCGTAGCATGAGAAGTATCAGTGGAACACCCAGAAAATTTGATTTATTTTAATTGCACACTCATTAGGGGGAGTTTTTTAATATGTTCAATGACAAAAATAGGGCAGTGGAGCAGCAGCTACTGTGTGGCTAGGGAAGTGCTGGAATAAAGGTGCTTTTGTGAAAAACTGTCAAGCCTGGGGGAAAAGAAAGAAGAGAGCTGGCAGGAGATCCACATCTAAATAGAAAGTACATTTAGTTCCTATTTATTTGATGAACTCTATTTTAAGGTGAAATGAGCATTGACTGCAGGATGGGCTGGGACTGCAGGGGCTGGGAGCATGGGCTGCAGGACAAGGCCTGAAGGTGAGGTGGGCAGGAGAGTCACGGGGTCATTGGAATTTTCCAGTCCAAGGTTGGAAAAGACCTGGAAGATCACCAGGCACAGCCATCAGCCTGGCACCACCACCGTGTTATTCAGGAGAATCCCAAAGCCTTCAGCTTTCTCCTCATTCCACATTTTATCCCATCTTCTGTCAGCACAGCCATGCAGAGCAGACTCATGCAGGTACGAGGAGTTTGCTCTAAATCCTTATTTGAATTTTGGATGTTTGAAGTGTTAAAGAGGTTTATGAATGAATGAGAATTTTTATGAGTGAATGAGAGCGCAGCTGCCTGTTCTGCAGCGACCAGCATTGCCTCATCCTCCTTTGTGCTGGCTCAGTGCTCATCCTTAGAAGCCAAAGCCATTTTTAAAGAGTCCTGCTGAAGAGGACAGTCCTTTATGCAAGGCACACAGCACCTCTGCATGGGCACTTCGTTAGGAATATTAGCCACGTGTGCTTAAAAGGACTCACCAGGAGCAAAATCTCTGCAGAAATGTATTTCCCTTTTATTAGGAAAGTCTTCTGCTGGCTTAATTATCATGGACACACACAAAAAAAGCTGCCTGTTTCCCAGGGAAATACTACCCACTGCTATCACAAGAATTCAGCCCTGCTTAAGTGCTAGGAGGTATGTTCTCAGTGCACTTATAATCGGGTCATTATCACCATGGTTATGAGATTTAACTGACTGAAAACTGTAGGCATTTGTCTCATTAATGCCAAATGTTAGAGTTTATTTCTGGGAACTGAAAACTCTGCTGCCCAGGGACACCTGCTCTGTGATAATCTCTGAAAACAAGGCACTGGAGAACGTCCTGCCTGCTTCGTGTCAGAGGATTTCACAGGTGTTTCTTACTGCTTCCTGGGGGGTTTTGGTTATTTAATAGCTTTGTTCTGCGGTGCTTTGCTTTGTGAGTTAATGTTCTTTGTGGGCTGCAGGTCGTACAAAACAAACATGTGGTTCTGGTGCTCTTTGTCAGTCACTTCTGGACCAAGCTACATCTCAGCATAATCTGAATTTCTATTGTATTACTTGTCCCTCTCCTGGTTTTGGTTCATCTTTTTTTCATACACATTCTGACAAAACACTTTTCAGCTGTGATCTTGGGACTGAACACAGTCACACTTCTCTGCTTGGCAGATAATTAAAGATGTGCCATTGCCTTTCCAATTTCATTCCTATTGTTGCTGAAACAAAAAATGTAAAATCATCAGTAACACTTGGCTCAAACCAGAACTAATACATTTTTAGCCTTTCAAAATTTTTTTTCTTCTTCTCTAGTCTGGCTTTTTATCATCAAAGGTACCCCAAAATGTCCAAGACCAGGTTGGATAGAGCTTGGATCAACTTGGTCCTGTGGCATGGGTTGGAACTAGATATTCTTTGAAGCTCCTTCCCACCCAAACCAGTCTGTAACTGTATAATTTAGGAAAATCAAATTCCTTTCATCTGATCTGAAAATTTAATAGAAATTTGAGGCTTTCATTTATCAATCACTCACAACTTTTTTCTGATTTACAATCTTTGTGGAGTAGGAGTTGTGTAGAGTATACAAAAACATATGTAATTCCATAGCTTTAGCCTTTGACTAGAATTGTACTCTGTCAAAAGCTGAATTAGGTTGGATTATTTTTATATTCTTTAGCATTTATTTTTTACATGCTGAGACAATTCATTTTGAATTTCTTGTTGCAATGTGTTTTCTATGCAGAAGATAAGAGTAGCAGAGCAAGGCAGCTGACAGAGGGTGTGAAGGTACCTGGAAAAGTAAAAGAATGAATAATATAAATATATAGATTGGAATGAAAATGAACATTTAGAAAAGGTCCTTATTTACTGATGTATTTATAGAGCATTGTCCGTTATTATTATTACAATTTTTAATTACTTCACTGCAGTGATTGTCTGTAAGTCATATCAAAACTGCCCTATATAATTTTCTTCTGAATCAATTTATACATGGTATTTATGGTATTTATAAATGTTATCACTCAAAACAGTGGTAGTATCTGGCATAATTCAGATAAGAGTGAAGAAATATGAACAAAAAGGGGCACAATAACTACAAAGCTACTTGCTACCCTTCCTTATTTTGTGATTTCAGGGGGCATAAAAGAGCAATAGGAATGGATAGGAATTGTAATATTTGCTTTATAGTTTATACATTCCATATAACTTTATGAAGCTGCAATGCCTTATAGAGAAATGCTTGAAAACCATAATATGCAAAGGAAAACAACACTAAAATAAATGGATCCTTAAATAAAGAATTGCATAGATGAATGCTGAGCATAATATGTCAGAGTAAGGATAAAATTCATTACAACATTTACCTGTCTCTTTTTTTTAATCTTCTGGCTATTTCTCTTATTCAATCTAGATAACACTTTTTGTTATTGTATAAAGAGGTTAGGATTCTATATATGGACTGGGGGTGCTTCCAAAAAAAATCATATTTTGGAATGGAATTTTAGACTGCTTGTTGGCAGAGGACTGAAGGATCACAGGCAAATCACAATTGTCAGTGTCCAATGTCCAATCCAAATCTGATCCCCTTGCAAGAGTCTTTGTGCTGATTCAGGATGATTAAGCAAAAACCATGGCAAATCTGCTGCTGTCATAAATATTAAAGTTTGCCAGATATGTGCAGAGGGGACAAACCTGGCTGGGTCCCATTTCCTCACACATCTCCAGCTCTGCTCACAGGTTTGCTGTAAGCCAGTTCTGTGCCCTCTCCATGGGCTGTCCACCCTCAGGAGCTCTTCCTCAAAGGGATGGAAAGTGCCAGGAGCTTGGAAGGACAGGAAATCTCAGATATTCTTTGCAAAAGGGCAAGAAGGACGTGAAATCTCAGTGGTTTCGGGAGCATCATGACCCAGCTGCAGCCACCCACCAGCTGTGGGAGAGCCAGGGAACCTTCAGCAGCAGGAACAACGAGGGTTTATACCAGCAAACCTTCATATTCCCATCAAACCAGGCTGTTCAAACTGCCCTCTCCCTTCTGTGAATTCTTTACAATTCACATTGCTAGTCTGGCTGCATGACTGTCTCATGTGTGTTGCAGTAAGGTAGAAAAATGATGAAGAAAAGCCTTATAAAATCAGGCCTGCTCTGGCTGGCCTGATGTTTCTTCGAAGTCAAGCTAGCACTTTGCAAGTTCCCATGGAAAGCAATCCTGGGTGTGAGCAGTTAGTTAACATAACAATCAATTCCTGGGTAAAAAATAACTTTAAACTGTTTTTACACTGTTAGATAGAAAAATGAAAACTCTCTTTCACAAACAACTGTCCTTGCACGTGGACACTGAGAGTTTGAGTGACCTATCAATACAGAATAACAATTTGTTACTAACCAATAAAAGTAATTGGCAAGAAAGCTCCTGAACAACTGGAGTCTCTCACAGGGTCTGTAAAACTGTATAAAAAGGAGTTCTGTGAATAAAAAAGGGGCTTTTTCCACCATGAAGAAAGTAGAGTCCCCGCGTGATTTATTCCCACACATGTCTGCATTTTGGAAATCTGCTCCCTCCCTGACCCTGTAATTTAGGCGTATTCTCGAGGAGATCCACAGCTGAGTATGATACCTGAAGTAAAAGAAAATAGAAGTGGTTGTATTCAAAACTGAGGCAGGTACAAAATAAGCATAGATCTGGCCACAATTTCTGGAACAGTCAAAGGAAAAGAAGTGGGTGGGAAATTCTGGGGGAGTGGCTGAAAACTGTTTGGGGAGTGCACGACAGAGGGATTGGTTGTACTTCTCATTTTGTAAAGACATTGGCCTTTTTAATTGCTTTGTTGACACTTAAGAATTACATGTA
The DNA here is from genome assembly GCA_013397155.1 of Irena cyanogastra. Lineage (NCBI taxonomy): Eukaryota > Metazoa > Chordata > Aves > Passeriformes > Irenidae > Irena > Irena cyanogastra. The sequence goes on from VWZV01011713.1 coordinate 272,116, forward strand.
ATATTCCAGGAAGCATATAAATTACTAAATTATTTCCGTTTTGTTTAAATGTGTTTACTCACCAAGTTGTACCAGGGATGGATGTTTAGATTGGCTATTAGGAAATAATTTATTCGCTGAAAGGATAGCCAGTCACTGGTGCAGGGTGCCCAGGACAGTGGTGGAAGCACCATTCCTGGGAGTGTTCAAAAACCATGATGTGGTGCTCAGGACATGGTTAGAGGGGCATCTGGCAGTGCTGGGTCAATGTTTGGATTTGAAGATCTGAAAGGGCTTTTCCAACCCTAATAATATACATAACTGCTCTCTCCCAAGTGAAAACCTTCACTGTTAAGCCAGGGCTCTGCTTGTGGAGGCTGAGGTTTGATAAATGTAGCTGTATTTGCTTCTGTGGCCATGGAGCTGGTGTTCACAACAGAGAGAATATCCAGAATTTTGTGCCTAAACTTATCTTAGGCCCTTCCCTCATGAAAAAAGTCCCACCACTAGCACCATTATAAATACTGCTTGTAGAGGGTTTTTAATTCCAAATCCTGATCTTCTTCACTGGAAAGGTCAGAGTGACTTTTTCCATGACTTTCCATGACTTTTTTCCCATGACTTCGAGCAGGACTTGTCATGCACACAACTTTCAAGAGGGAAAATCCCAGTCCTCATTTTTATAAAATGCATTTAGCAAACTCACTGTAATTCCCACAGCTACGAAAAATAAATTGTCTTTCCACTGTTGGTGTGCCATTACACCACTCCAGCATTATACTGCTGTGGTATTTGTGTAGTATTGTAATGATGTGGTGTTTGTAAGGATTCTCTGAGACAGAAACAGCACTTCCTGCTGCCCAAACATTTGCACACATCCTTTTGGCAATTAAATTGTTATTTATGCACATTATCATATATTTATGATATTCATATATGATATTTATGATATTTATATATTAATGTATATAATTATATACATTATAATACATTATTATAATATATATTATCATTATTATATGTATTAATATAATATATTCTTAATTATGTCACCATAATTAGGTCTGAAATGCGTTTCTGGCTGAAGTAGAGGGAAGCTTTATGAAACGAGGTTCTGAACTGCTCAGTCTGTTTTGGATAATCCAGTGAGTGCTTTTCCCTTCCCCTCCACCAAGTGACAGAGATTTGGATTTGTAAGGATTTTCTGTGGCAGAAACAGCACTTCCTGCTGCCCAAACGTTTGCACACATCCTTTTGACAATTAAATTG